>OY992882.1:35501616-35616616 GCA_963921405.1 Cepaea hortensis | reverse complement strand
AAGGTAATTAACATGCATTGTTATAAAGATTTTATATTTTAATGATTATTTTACAAAATTCATTGAGTTATGCTATTTCAATTGACTAATTATTAGAATTGTATTTTATGTTAAATTCTCTAGGAATAAGACAATTTTCTATGCCAATTAGCTTATTTCTATGTGGTATTATATTCTTTTGATACTATTATAAACCATAATCTCACCTCAGTCTATTTAATAAGGTTGTAACTAGTCTATACCATTACTGTACCCGTCTATTATCCATTATGGACAACAATCAGCTTCGGATTGATAAGACTCTGAGGGTAAAACCATGGGCAGATGCTTTTGTGGCTGCCTAGTCACAGGACTATCATTCTGAACTGGAGGTGACTTCTTGAAGTTGAATAAGGTAATGGTGAAATCGAAAGATGGACCACCATCTCATTGTGTGATAGGTTCAATCTTCGCATCGAGGAGTTCAACCGATCTGTCCGGTTTGCGCCGTTTGACTTGCCGGTCGCGCGCGCCCGGCCCGGTTCGCCTCGCCTCGCCCGGGATTCACCGTAAGTACCAAAAACCACGCGAGATTCAAATATGTAGGTCAAATCTGGATGGCTTTTATAGGTCACAAGGGGGCGTTATGACTTTTTATATAGAAAAAAAATGCCATGAACTAGATGGTTGCCAACCAGAAATGCTATTCACATACAACATCACTTACTACTCGTGCATCGGATGATCGCAAGACGCAGAGGAGCATAATCGTCTACGCAAGTCGGCACTTGATGGTATGTCATGGAACGGATTACACAAGGATATAAGCAGTGGATCATTTCGCAATAACTAAAGAAGAAACTCGGGGCTTTTGAAAATAAATGTTACACGAAATGTCTTATATACTGTGGACCACGAAGTAGTAAAACGTTGACATTATACATTATGTCAATGTCGAAGAAAGCTGGCCATGAGCGGCATCATGTCTCCGAAATTGACATGCTTTGGCAATATTAAACCTCGCGGTTGTTTGTATAGAGCAGTGATGGAAGATATGGTTCCCGAAAGAAGGGGTAGTGGTCTAACGCCATGACTCAATTTAGCAGTCATGACATTTGAATAACGAAGACACAAACAATAGATTGCATAATTTATTGCCTGTGCAATTTCGCTGCATCTCGTCAGGTCCATACTGCAGAATTCACACAACATAAAGTAAATTAACTAGATACATCCTTCAATGTACAATTAAAAATAGAAAAAAAATATAGTGCCATTTTCTTTTGTTTGCTCGGCCTCTCGGTGTAATGCCATGACTTAATTTAACAGTCATGGCATAGTAAAGGTTAGTCACGCCTAAGTGCGTGAAAAACGCTGATCTTGTTCAAAGTGGTGCACACCGAGAAGTCACTGAAACGGAAACAAGATCCGCCAAGGTGACTGGGACATCATTCAAACGGTGGCTGTTGGTGGGGTTGGACACACCACGTTTTGAGAAGGCAATGGCCATGAATTGTGCCGCCTGTGTTTAGAATCCATTTAAACTTGGTTATGAGCGAACATTAGTGTGATCGTTTAGTAGTTGTGAGACTAATAGATGAAACTTGTGAGAAGTAAGAAGGAAATTAAACATAACAAAAGGAACCCGTCTCATGTAGTAATTGGACTTGAAGTTCGTAGATTGTTGTGGTACTAACTAATAAATGAATCCTGTGACTTAACACTCGTAGATCAATACCTAATACATTCAAAAACCAAGTGTAAATTAACCTGCACAGTGTGAGGAGGCATGTTCTAATGAAACGGTCTTAATCCTGATTGAAGAACGTCATATTATAATACCTTGTCAAGATGAAGACAACAGGCAGGAAGAAACATAACACCACGACCATGATTGTGTTCTTTAATGTTAAAATCAATCACAATTGCTCCTTGAACAAGATTAAGCACAACACAATGAAACTATTATCCTTGAGCCTAACAATCATTTATCGTGCCGTGGCATCTAAAAGCATCAAAATGAATGCACCTATTGCAGGTACTTTGGGTATAACAATGCATAAGGCAGTGGACATAGCAAAGGAGCGGGCCGCACAGAGTTTGAGGTGCAACAACTGATCCAGAGTAATACACATCAAAATGACATATTGATCAATACTGATGGGTCAGTGGTGAGAAACAACCTGTTTGGTTGGGGTTTCATTACGTAGGCTTATGGACGATTCTTGAAAAAGGAGAGTTTGGAATAAGAGGATACGACCTCCAGCATGAGAATGGAGTTTGAAGCAGACACAGCGGCATTCCGTTGGTAAGAGGAGACCACTGCAACACACATTGTCTTCATCACGGACTCAAGTAGTATGCTTAATAAAGTGGAGAAAGGAATGTTTCGTGAGGAATGGCTTACATCACTACAGAGGTCACAGATTGTAAGAATTATATGGATTTTTATCCCTGGCCATGCGGGAGTGCGGGGGAATGAACAGGCAGATAGGATGGCAGGGAATGTACCTCTTGGTGGTTGAATACCCATGGACAAGGGAGAGATAGTCGTACCCCTGTGAGACCAGGTTGAGAAGGTGGAGGAACAGATGAGAATCCGTATGTAGAAAGATGAGATTGCGGGTGATTGGCAAGGGTTCTGGTAGAATCTCAAACCTGAGAGGGAAGACCAGAAGAACTTTTAATCAGAGAGCGGTGGGAATAATTAGTAGTGTGACTCTTAGCTGGCTGTTGAACGAGGGGACGGAGCGCATATGGGAATGTCCTGAGTGCAGTGATGTCGGTTCTTAGCTCAACCCAACTCAACACGTGTCTGTGTGATTGCCTGCATGGGTGTCTTTCTTGTCCTTCTTAAGTTGTCCAACCATGCCTTGTTATTTGCTAATTTGCAGTGTATATCTTTCTATCTAATTTATCATCATGATGTGCCACGCCGATAAGAATTGGCAGTAATGTTTCGCCATTCGATCACCAGAGTCGTGGATCTGCCCAATGTTCTTGTCTCGACCATGCCATGTTTCCAAGCCGTCCATGTATTTACTTCTCTGTCTTCCCCTTGTTCCCTTCTCCTCGATATTGTCAGTTCTCACCAAGTTCTCTAATTTATTTCTTCTCATAATGAGAAAAAATGTTGACTATCTAAGCCTAATTTTTTTCTAATCAGTTTACGATTTTCATTTGTTTCTTATAGGACTTGGGTCATTGGATTTTCTGTCTGTCCGTGGTATCTTTGCATTTTCCTCAGAAACCACATTTCTACAGCCATCAGATGTTTTTCAGCGTGTTTTCTCATTGCCCATGCTTCACATTTCTACAAAAGTACAGGTTTTATGTAACACCTCAATATTCTTGTTCTGATTGTAAATGATATCTTTTTATTAATCAGTATGTTTTACATCTTGCAAAAGGCTATCTTCGCCATGGTGATTCTTGTTCTAATCTCTTCAAGGCATCTCCCATCAGATATTATGATCTAAACGTACGTCTTTTATTTAGCTCTCTAGTCACTAAATCTCTCACTCTCTCTCCCTCTTTCCATAGCTCCCATTTCTCTCTCTCTCTCTCTCTCTCTCTCTCTCTCTCTCTCTCTCATTACAGCTCACTATCTCTCCCATCAGCGCTCACTCTCTCTTCAACTCTTTTTCAGCTCTATCTCTCTCCTATCTCTTTCCCTTTTCAGCTCTCTCTCTCTCTCTCTCTCTCTCTCTCTCTCTCTATCTCTCTCTCTCCCAATGTTTTCTATCTCTCTTTCTCTCTCTCATTCTCTCTCTTCAGCTTTCTCGTTTTAACTTGCCCTGTCTTCAGTTATCTCTTCATATGTCTCTTTCTTCAGCTCTCTCTATGGTTTCAGCTCTTAGATCTCACTTCAACTCTCTCTCTCTCTCTCTTTCTCTCTCTCTCTCTCTCTCTCTCTCTCTCTCTCTCTCGCTATCTCTCGCGGTCCAAATAGCCTGTTAAAGACAAAAACATTTAATTTCACATCGCTTTTTCCAATTACTCTTCCTGCAATTTAAGACAACTAAGGCGTATGTCTTATTGTACTTTGTATTGTCACTTACTGTCGGCATCTGATGCGTTATTTTCAATCCGGTGAAAATTCCCAAGCTCCAACAAGTAACATCGTTAATGGAATTTTTTATTTGTTTTGCTTGAGAATAAATATTTAAAACTGAATAAGAAATTCTTAGTTTTAACGTTTCTGTCGTCTCTCATTCTGAAATATAATTTTGCCTTTCTGGGCATTGGCTTGCAGTGTGAAGACAATGCCATAACTAACATCCACGATGGAAACATTATTAACCTAGGCGTCTTTCCATTCAGTCTATATGTGCTCTTAGGGATCATGACATAGTTACATTATAATGTCATAATGCCTTCCCGTTAACGAAGTAACGTTAAATGAGCGATACCCTAAAATATAGTTCTCTTGATAGTAAGCCAAATGCAGGCAAAAGCATTATAACAATATGGCATGTTGCTGCAGGGTGGCTGTGTTTACAGGACCCATATTTCCTACTGACAAAGATCTTTGGGTGACTCATTCATAGCCTGGCCTATCCAAAATTTTGGATCCTCATTCTCATCAACGCTCCAAGGATCGCCTTGCCTTTGTGCTAGTCTTAGCTTGGAGAAGGAAGAAGAACTTTGCGACACAGTGATCTTGGCAATGGCCAGAAAGAAAGTCCCTACACCAAGCTCACTCCGATAGCAAGCATTTAGCACGGCAAGGACAACTGGAACTCCAATGCATTGTACTCACAAGATAATGCTCAGTAGCCAACATTATTTCTTTAACCAAAGTCAGGTGTCGTTATCCTTTCACGTTTATTCCGCTGGGAAGGGGTATCCCCTATCAAAGGAGGTGTAAGGCGCTTTCTTTCCTCCGCTAGCCTATGGGAGACCATTGGGCAAGACGGAATACCGGTGTAACCCCTCCCCTCCCATCAAATTTGATAACGCGGAATCATGGAAAGCAGGTGGTTGATGAAGCCGAGTAACAACCGACCAATAGAGTTAAGTTATGGTCACATGGTTCATTACAGTAGGCAGAGGATCTCGTTATGGAGAGAATAGGTACGGTCGTCAGCCAGGAAAGAAATGGCAATCTATCGTTTTTATCATATCCCTTAGATATCGCGTAATTATATAATAATAACAACAGTAATAATGGCACTATTAGCCACCGGACGCTGATGCATATGCTGGAGGGAGGATCTGAGCACCTATGGACATGTCCGGAGTGCAATGAAGATACCCCAACTGATAACTGATAACTGATCGCGTAATTTCCCATCTTAGTCACCAAGAACGACATCAATGGAAATCTGTATTACAGAAATTAAATGTAGAAGAGACCAACCAACGGCAACATTTCACAAGATGAAGACAATTCTCTGAATGTATCTATGTCAATAGAGCCTGAGACAAGAGTTCTAAAGACCTCTACTAAGCCAATCCTAATTTATGGAAGTCAATCATAGACAATTAACTGGCAATTGTGGAATTATGTGCAGGTTATTGAGATGTAGTTGTTTAGAAACATGATGAGAACACCGTGGACAGATATAAAAAGCAATGAAGATATTTTGCAAGAAGTTCACTCACAAATAGAACTGGTTATTCACATTAGAAGAAGACAGTGCACATTTTTGGGCATGTTATGAATAGGGGTCCGTTGCCAAAGGCTTGCGAACGCGGTTCGTGAGCCGCTTACCAAGCGTTCGAAACGCAGCCGCGACCGATTTGTGCAGCAGACCGTGTCGCGTTGCATTATAACGTGTTGGTATGGGAGCCGGTCGTTCAGAAAGCAATGGCAAACTTTTTTTTCCCGCACATTCTTTACAGGACATCGCTGTCAACATCAGCATCTTTCAGCTGATTGTTGATTTCTTGGCAAGATTACGCTCGGTAGTTTGCCATTGCTTTCTGAGCGACCGGATCACATACCCCGTAAGTTAACGTGGCCTGCAGGAACCGCTACCGTTTCTCGCGCACGTCACGTTACTCACGAGAGTATACGGGATTACAGAGAAAGACGATTACGCCTTGGCCATGGAGGACGCAATGGCAAACTACTGATCGAAAACACTTGCTTAGTACATCAACAGCAGCTGAAAATTGCTGGTGTTGACTGCAACGTCCTGTAAGGGATATGCAACATTTTAAAAAAAAAATGAGAAGGAGAAAGCTGTAGTATGTCGTCACATCGGGAAAATTGAAAGAGAAGAAGATGGAGGACAAAAGAGAAGATACTGGACAGTTTGACAACATGACATGGAGCAACATCTATTTCATTTATGCTTGGCAGTGTACGAGACAGAAGGCTGTGTACAATCATAATTACCAATGCCACAGCCGGCTTGACGGTCTCCCTGGCTAAGGGGTTACAACACTTTCTCCGTAATCCCGTTTATCACGCAAAGTCTCGTAGCGGGAGAGAATTGGGAGCTGTTCCACCCCCGCTGGTGACTTGCGGGATACTGAGCCGGCCGCTACTGAGCGTAATCTTGCCAAGAGATCAACATACAGCTGAAAGATGCTGGTGTTGACAGCTAAGTCCTGTAAAGGATATGCTAAAAAAAAAAAAAAAAAACACGACAGGGACTATACGAATTCCATAACTGTAGTGAAGCCGTTGTTTATATGCGTTACACGGACAGACGCTAAGCCAAATGTTTGTGTGGGTTACTAGCAGACGCTACGTGACAACTGTTAGGCAACGAACTGACACGGACACTTGACTGCGGGTTAACCCGAACGCGACGTCATGTTGCCACAGGATCTAACAGGGAATAAAACGCCCCAGGTTCAATAATGTAAATATCTCCATAACAGAATCAAAGGGCAATAATTAAATTGAGAAGGCAATTTAAGCTGGCGCTGAAAGGCACAACATGACATCATAACCTGGAAGAAACACAATAAAACTGAAGATAATATTTGATTTTACAATATAAAAGAATGCGAATAGCTAAACAGGAAATTCCGATAGAAAAGATGAAGAACAATGAATACAATCTATCTATCTATCTATCTATCTATCTATCTATCTATCTATCTATCTATCTATCTATCTATCTATCTATCTATCTATCTATCTATCTATCTATCTATCTATCTATCTATCTATCTATCTATCTATCTATCTATCTATCTATCTATCTATCTATCTATCTATCTATCTATCTATCTATCTATCTATCTATCTATCTATCTATCTATCTATCTATCTATCTATCTATCTATCTATCTATCTATCTATCTATCTATCTATCTATCTATCTATCTATCTATCTATCTATCTATCTATCTATCTATCTATCTATCTATCTATCTATCTATCTATCTATCTATCTATCTATCTATCTATCTATCTATCTATCTATCTATCTATCTATCTATCTATCTATCTATCTATCTATCTATCTATCTATCTATCTATCTATCTATCTATCTATCTATCTATCTATCTATCTATCTATCTATCTATCTATCTATCTATCTATCTATCTATCTATCTATCTATCTATCTATCTATCTATCTATCTATCTATCTATCTATCTATCTATCTATCTATCTATCTATCTATCTATCTATCTATCTATCTATCTATCTATCTATCTATCTATCTATCTAATCTATCTATCTATCTATCTATCTATCTATCTATCTATCTATCTATCTAATCTATCTATCTATCTATCTATCTATCTATCTATCTATCTATCTATCTATCTATCTATCTATCTATCTGTCTGTCTGTCTGTCTGTCTGTCTGTCTATATGTCTGTCGGTGGGTCGGTCTCTGTCTGCCTGTCTGTCTGTCTGTCTGTCTGTCTAGTTCCTTCCTATCTTCCAACCCACCAACCTGCCTACCAACGGTCCTACCTGCCTAGTTACAGACGCATCTACGAGACTGTCTGCACGCCAACCAACCCATCAAACTGCATTCATTTTGCCGGCAATGCTGTATGTATGTGTTTAAATGTGTGTGTGTGTGTGTTTAAATGTGTGTGTGTGTGTGCGATTGTATGTTTCTGTCGTCCATCAATACTACCATAATGTGAATCAGGTCTGTGTCACTCTGTACCGCGGTTTTCTCTGTCTGTTTGTCAGTTTATTTGCCATTTTGTTTGTCTATTTGGCTTTATATATGTTTACCAACCTGCCAGTCAACTCGTCGGTTTGTAAAATTGTCACATGTATCTACTTATTCTGTGATTCCGTCTAACAATTGCGCCCTTATAGCTAGTATGTATTTCCATCCAATAGATCCGTTTTTCTAGTCAGTACCTCTGTCCGTCTTTCAGCATTTGTCTACTCGTCAGTGTCTTATCGTACATCTTTCCGTAAGACTGTCTGGTTTTCTGTCTGTCCGGCTTCTTGTCTCTCTGACCCTTAGTCTATATCCGTCTCTCTCTATCCGTATTTCTATTTTAAATCCTTCAGCTATTCGCGTATATGTCTAAATGCTTGTCTGAGTTACAATCTGTCAGGTCATGCGGCATCCGAACAATCGTTGCATCCTTGTAGCCAGGTTCTCTATGTGTCTATTCTCCCGTCCGTGCACTATCCCTCGAATCTTTCCGTGCATCTGTCTGACTGTCTCTCTCGTCCCTCTGCTTGACTTGTTCACCCACTCTGTACTCTTGTTTCAGTGTTTTTTAAAACTGTCTGTCTGCATATTTTGATTGTCTGTCTATGTACTGCCTACCTGTCTACGGGTCCACCCGTCTTATCGTCTAATCCATACACATCCGTCTAATCAATCAAATAAACAGAAAATAAAGAGATCGACCTGCCATTCATATCAATTACTTCTCCCCTCTATGTAAGCTTTTCCAAGCGTAGAGACGTATCGATTATATGGTGATAGCCCCGTCTTTCAATGGAACATTCAATACTCCATGTGTCATGTGATCAATATCTCACAAATCGACTTTACTTCCCATAATATTTCTAGTACTCATTCTAGCCTTGGTCTACTTGCCCTCTGTCTGGATTTGAATAGACGACTGGGCCAGGCGGACGTTTCTTCTGTTTCCAATCTGTGTAGTGGTCATGTTAAATATAGCGATGGGCACAGATGTCGGACAAGCTCTCCAAATGACACTCCCTAAGACAGATGGACACTTGAGGCAACCGTTTTACTGATTTTTTCCATCAAGCAAGAACGGTAATCATTTCCTCAATCGTCCCTTGTTCCAGGTCGTGCGAAGATGCCTTCGCGTAACCAAATAGAAGACGAATATTGATTAGATAAAGTGCTGTTCTCCCGAGCCGGACAGTGTCCGTTTTGACATTCCGTTTAACAATGTTGGTTCTTTCTCTTTTCAGCTGTTTGACTTACTGATTGGTTCGTTTGTTGGTTGTGAATCATCTAAGTTTTAACTCTTTAAATTCGATTCAATAGGGTTAACGTTGTCTCAATTCTAAAAATGGCTCGCATTTACTGAAGTGATAATGTTTTAAAGACTTTTCTCTCGACCACATACCAAAGTATCATCGCCATTGTCTCTCCAAACCCAGAAACCATCGAGAAGTGCAAGATTGGTGCCGAAACTTACTGAAATAGACATATAAACAATATAAAATAACGCAAAGTAATGCAGCTTTACAGAACACAATTACAGAAAACATAGGACGTTGCGGCAATAACATTACTAGCTGCTTTACTTTGCGTTATTTTATATTGTTTACAGTGAGGACTGGCTGGCCCAGTGGCTAAGAAGGTTGGGTTTTCCTTCGGGAGACCCATGTTCGAATCCTCGGTAAGGTGTGGGTATTTTTCTGTCGGCGGCATAATGAAAATCCTAATCTGCACAGTTCTCAGCGATCGCACTAACTAGATGGCTTTAGTTCTTCAGACTCAAGACCACCCCCCCTCTCCCATCTCCCCCCCCCCCCACACACACACACACACCTCACCTGCCCTACACTGCAAGGTACTATAGGCAGTAGATGACAGTTATTTTTTTGTTTAAAGTTCCGCAGCTTTACCGCAGTTCCACTAATTGTATTCATACTTGAAATAGAAATAGTGCATCTAGTAGTCATAATAGAAACTAAACACGAATATGTGACCAACTACACATGGAAGTCGCTGGCGCGCTAGCGTAGTTGACAGCATCGCGCTGGTAATATCATGAGCATGGTCTGACACTGAATCCCTGTCTGTGCTCGTCATCTGCGAAAGTGAGGTATAGACTGGCCAACTATTCCTCCGTTTTATAAGTTAGCTACATATCCTTTACGGGACGTCACATTTAGCTCCAATATTGTTTGGCTACATATGATTTCTTGGCAACTTTACTTCCAGTAGTTTGCCATTGCTTTCTGACCAACCGACACTCATACAATGTTTATGAAAATCAACGCAATGTGGTCTGCTGCCAAATCACCCTCAGTTGTATTTCGAACGCAGTATGCTGGATTACGAATTGCGTCCGTAACTCCTTCGCCACACATCCGGCTATCCTACTTGTACCCGGGCCTAAACATGTGATGGCGCTATCACATCACAGACCTATCACATAACAGACCCATCACATAACAGACCCATCACATAACAGACCCATCACATCACAGCCCCATCACATAAAAGACCCATCATATAACAGACCCATCACATAACAGACCCATCATATAACAGACCCATCACATCACAGACCCATATCATCACAGACCCTTCACATCACAGACCCATCACATAACAGACCCATCACATGACAGACCCATCAAATCACAGCCCCATTACATCATAGCCCGATCACATAACAGACCCATCACATCACAGACCCATCACAGAAAACTGTTTCGGGACGATTGCTTTTATTGTAATACATAAAAGTAAGTTCATGTAGCGAAGGCCTTACTACACCCTGAATCGTATTAGGTGTTTGGTGTTAGACCCATATTTTCATACGAATATTAGCTCTCGGTGGGTTTTGCGTTTTCAATACCACACTGATCACATGTATTCCCCAGAGCAATGTATGGTACCTGGTGTAGGCTGGTGGAACTGGTTAAAAATGTTTGCATATCCTTTACAGGACATTGCTGTCAACATCAGCATCTTTAAGCTGATTGTTGATTTCTTGGCATGATTATGCTCAGTAGTTTGCCATTGCTTTCTGAGCGGCCGGCTCACATACCCCTAAGTTACCCACTTACGATTCGAACCACTGCTGATTCTCATCGTCGTCACGTTACTTGCGAGAGTATACGAGATTACGGAGACAAGTCTCTAACCTCTAGGCCTGGAAACCGGCGGTGGAACTGGTAGACCAATTATATTTTCTTTCAACCCTGCTTCGTTAGGAATTCGAACACTAGACAACCGGTTCTCCAGGCAAGTGCGTTTGGAAGCGTATTTAACTGATATATTATTGAATAGGAGATACACGTTTTGATCAGATCGATTCTAGGCTTCAGTGACACCTTGTTGATTCAGAGTAAAATCTCTCTCACAATTTATGAGGAGCTTGGAAGTAACGGAGAGGTGCTTCTTGAGACGAATGTTGTGAAATTTCTTGGACTGTGCTTCTTGAGACGAGTGTTGTGAATGTCTTGGACTGTGCTTCTTGTGATGAATGTTGTGAATGTCTAGGATTGTGGTTCTTGAGACAAATGTTGCTATTATCTTGGATTGTGGTTCTTGAGACGTATGTTGCGAATGTCTTGAATTGTTGTTCTTGAGACCCACGTTTCGAATGTCTTGTATTGTGGTTCTTGAGACGTATGTTGCGATTGTCTTGAATTGTGATTCTTGAGACCACTCTTGCGAATGTCTTGAACTGTGTTCTTCAGATGTATGTTGCCAATGTCTGAAACTGTGGTTCTTGAGACGTATGTTGCAAATGTCTCATACAGCCAGATTAACAATTGTCTGAAAGAGGATAATGAACACACACACACACACACGCACGCACGCACGCACGCACGCGCGCGCGCGCGCACGCACGCACGCACACACACACACAACTATATACAGCTTCAAGAATGAGACAAGCAAGGTTTCTTTGGTAATATAATGAGAAGAGTTGAAAAATTAGTTACATATCCTTTACAGCATTGTTTTTCTCTTTTTGATTTATTTGCAAATTTACTTTCAGTAGTTTGTCATTTCTTTCTGAACGGCCGGCAATTATAACATTTTTATGAAAACAAACGCAAGGCGGTCTGCTGCCAAATCGCTCACAGCTGTGATTAGTACGCGATATGCGGGATTAAGAACTGCATTGGTAACCCCTTCGCCTCAGAATGAGAAGAGAGGCATTGGAAAACATCATGACCTAAGGAAAGATCAATGGTGGAAGAAGCAGAGGCTGACTGAGGGAAATCATGCTAGGTGGGCGGAGAGGGTGGCGTGGAGTAATATCATCAACAGAGTTGAGATGAAGTGTTATGAATCGAGATCAGTGGAGAGACATGAACCGTGGTGCCAGTGGCAGGGCACGTTATGATGATGATAACGAAAATGAAGAAAAAGGGGAGGACAAGGTTTAATTAGTGGTTGTAGGTAGGAGGGGAATTGTTAGACAGAACATCATGAAACAGTTTCTCTGTTGTATTACAGACTGTTATTTTAAAACGATTATTCTGTATCGTCAAACAACATATGAAATCGATGAAACGTTCTCTCCAAGGTTGAAGACAGCTCTGTTTGTAGAAGCTGCGTAGTATGTCAGCACTGACGCATGGAACAGCACCCCATCCGGTAAAACAGTAATTCAAATGAGATTGAATATGTGAGTAGAAGAATGCAAGTCTCGCAAGTTTCATTTTAGTCTATTTGGTTAAACATGTTTTGTTAAACGCAGCACACGGGACTGATGTTAAATATTGGTCAGTTGTTGTAGCAAATACGTTGGTGTTCTGCTAAACTTGCTGTCTGGAGAGATCCAACATATACAAGAATAAGTAAAATTTTACTTTGGAGAGGATAAGCTGCTTTAAGCAAAATAACGGTATTTTAAGGAAAGTAGATCGACTTCATTGCACAGAATGGAAGTCAGCGTGGACAAATGGATAAGAAGGCTCCATCTTAAACTTACAGTGTGCTGATGCTGAGGCAGCGGGTTAAAGCCCTAAAACGTTGACTTCTCGTCCTTGACTTGGAAACGTTAATTTCAACTACCCCAGAAGCCCGAATGGGTTCGGTTAATGGCTACGGACATTGGTAATTGGGACAGCTAAGTATAGTGCATTAGAAGCAGTAGCACGCATATGGACTAGGCTTGATGTCAAAGCGAGCAACGCAAAACAAACAAACAAATTAGACCGGGTTTATGTATCTTTTGTATAGTTATGTCTCTTTCCGCCAAAAAGGTCGCACAGAGCATGAACCCCTTAGCTAATGATATAACCACAAGGGTTTCCGAAAACATTGCACTCGTGACCCGAATATGTGAGAAGTCAGCTTATCTCGCTCTTTCGTTTAATTTCGTGTACAGGTTACACTCTAGATTCAGATGAGAAATCTCGGGACAAATGCCCTTTTAAGCTGATTGAAGGGAAAATCCCAAGGTACTCAGGAAAAGAGCCAAGAAGTGGCTCGTAGTAATGTTAGATGTAGCTGATCTGGTTAACCACCAGGAGTTAGAAAAAGGTAAAAGCGCTACGTACAGTGAACCGTTTGCAGAAACAACTACAGAGAAAAAGTTACTTCTCATTCTGTAAAGTAAATTTTGACACCATCATTAACTGTAACATAAAGAAGTTAATAAGCACGTACGGTACACATAAAGATTTACACTTAGCTAGAAATATTATTGGAGAACTGTGACTTAAAGTAACTAGCACTGTATTTATTAGCTTTATGTATGGCATGAATAAATTAAATGTTGCGTTGTACCGTTTATATGACGATGCCAATTATACTAGTTGATGTTTTGTTATGCTGGTGGTATGCAACGAGATAATTAGGTTTGATCATATGACATGTATACGATGTAACACAATTATGGAAGACAATAATAGTAACTTATTGAACAGCTGGATACAGAAACCTTAAAGATGAGCGCACAACTTTAGACGCTTAACACGTCCAATTTGCAGGTCTCACTTTGTGAATGTAACCTGGCACAAGAATCAGTCGCTCCGTTAGGTGAGTGGACTGTGACTGTTAGTGGCTCACATGAAAGCTGTCTATACATTTCAGAACATATCTATTCACATAAACATGTTTGCACAGCAATACCATTAAGTTTCTCTTATCTAAGTTCACCTCATGTACTCTCTCTCTCTCTCTCTCTCTCTCTCTCTCTCTCTCTCTCTCTCTCTCTCTCTCTCTCTCTCTCTCTCTCTCTCTCACTCCGTCTGCCTTTCTCACTGTCGGTCTGAAGGGTTTGTTATCAATCAATATGATACCCAATAAGTTTGTTACAAATCCTTTACAGGATATCGCAGTCAACCCCGGCATCTTTTTACTGTTTGTGAATACCTGGCAAGTTTACGTACAATAGTTTGTTATTGCTTTCTGAACCAACGCCAATCTTATCATTTTATGAAAAACCAGCTCAAGGCGGTCTGCTGTAAATCGTCGACAGCTGTGTTTCGAACTCGGCATACGGGATTGCCACAGCGAATAGACAGATATGTGTAGCTCAATAATTATGTAGAAGGAAATGGACTGCAACGGAGAGTAATCATCTTAGCCCATGCTTTGAAAATGAGCTGGTGCGTGCTAGTTACTGTATTGCTTCGTTGCTTCTAGTCAGTGCCTGTTTGGGAATTCTCTAGTACTTCGGCTCAGACTTGTGGTGATCTTACGTCCGTGGTGTACGCCAAGGACTCTTAACTGGAGGTCGGCATAGGATTTTCTAAGAAGGATGCTGACGGGCATGCGATGGGCAAGGTGGCAGGCTTCGGTTGAGCAGTCGAAAATAGAATGCATTTATTGGATATTTTCCCCAGGACACTCTGCTGTGGTGAGAGACGAGCAGGTGGAGAGATTGGCAGGGTCTGTACCTCTGGGTGGAGTAATGGTGCATGATAAGGCAAACGTGTTTGGGGCCATTTGTGATCATACATACGGTTCAGAAGAACAGATAGATCATCATGACCTGGTTAGAATTGTGTTGCAGGGAGTGACCAGAGGATCTGGCCGACTCTCAGGTCTCTGAGGAAAGGCCAGACGGACACATAATTATAATGCTACTAGTATCATTAGAGTTATGACTCTTCGCAAGCTGTGGAAGATAAGGACGCAGCATGTATGGGACTGTCTCGATTGGTGTGATGACGGTTCTTGACTCAACTCAACTCAGTTCAAATAAAGATAGCATGTTGTTTCTATCATATGTTCATATGTAATGAATAGTTAGTTAGTTAGTTAGTTAGTTACTTAGTTACTTAGTTAGTTACTTAGTTACTTAGTTAGTTAGTTAGTTAGTTAGTTAGTTAGTTACTTAGTTACTTAGTTAGTTAGTTAGTTAGTTAGTTAGTTAGTTAGTTAGTTAGTTAGGTAGTTAGTCGACAGATCATCCTCATTGCACATCGGACCATTCAGTCCATAAGTGCTCGGATGCCCTCTTCAGCAAATCCCGCAGCGTGTAGCGGCTAACGACACCAGTTCTATGTTGGTTTATCAATCTTCTTTGGCTTCCTGCGTAGGGTTCTTGTTTGGCTACATCTGTTTTAATTTGCTGTTCTCGCAGTCTAGCCATGGTTCTAGATTCACAGTCATCACTTGGTTCTCGCAAAAGTCTTACTTCTCGTAGAGCATTCAGAATGTCTGCCTGGTCCATGGCGCGTCCGCCCTCCACAGTAGCCTTATCTGCGAGCTTGTCAGCCCGCTTATTTCCTTGTACTCTCGCATGCCCTGGCACGAAGATGAAACTAATCTTTGTAATGAATAGATATGTGGTACATGTGTCTACTTTTATATGTTTTGACTTTCATATGCAGACAATAACTACGCATATCTAAAATTAGCTGCATGCACACATTATTACACACAAGCAAACATCAATACCAGTGTTCCCCCCCCCCCCCCTAAAAAAAAATTTTTTTTTCTAAATATTGTCCTGACATTTATGAAACGCAGGCGCACCAGCGAAGTTGATAGCGAACTCCAATGGTAATACCATGAGCACAGCCGACGTGGGTTAGACACCTGGGCTAGTCGCTTACCAAAGTGAGAGAACGATTGGCCTCCCATTTCTCCGTGCTCTCTGTCCTACAAAATATGATGGCGCTATCAGAAAATAGCTTCTGGACATTTTTGCAATTGATGAAATAGTCGGTGTGTTTCTCTGAAAATTACCAAAAACATTCAAATGCCACTTAAACTATAATACAGTCATCTCTAACAGTTTATGGGTGCCGGTCGTTCAGAAAGCAATAGAAAACTACTGAACGTACACATGACAAGACATCAACAACAGCAAACAATGCTGGTGTTGACAGCAAACGTTCTGTAAAGGATATGCAACTAACTGTTTTGTCATAACAGTTACCTACTCAGTTAATCAGCCTTTGACACAATTGCAGCCATTTCTACGGCATAATATTGACACTAGAATAGGTTAATATTTCGCAGACAACCTGTACAGTTCAAGGTTACATACTATTGCTACAGTTTTTGAACGATAAACAACAGCAAGAACAACAACAACAACAACAACAACAAACAAGAGGAGAGAATTGATTAAATTGTCATTACAATACTACATTTCTATTTTCAAATTGTTCTTTTTCTTGTATCTCTAATCGTTTGGAAAAGTCATTAAACATGAAAGAAAAATCACATTAACTTTCCCAGGATTTGTTACAAATTTAATCATTTCAAGAATGTAAAACTTCCCCTGGGAGCAAAAATTATATGGAGACCATTTTAATCCAGAGAAGCGTGTGCTTTGAAAAGTGTTTTACAGATGTATCGCACGCCTGTAATTTAAAACCATGGATTTAAAATATCAAATTGAGGGAAACCAGTAATTCTAAGCAAAGCTGTATTCATATAAAATACGATTATTTCAAGGTAAACTCATTCCAAATTTATTACAAGAAAACAAAGCAATGCAGTAAACGTATAGAATATGCACAGTTGAAATCTAACTATTTGAGTTCTAGAAAGCCACAATAGCTAGCCAGCTGACATTATAAAGATAGCAACTAACACAAGGTGAAAACTTTCACTGGGCAGCATGTATACACACCTTGTATAAATCAAATATACTGGCAGATGTATGTTGCTTGCAGATCTCCAGATTGATGGGGTAGACCTGAGACTTGTAAAGAACATATGATAGAAATAACTAGCCGTTATTAATATCTGATAATGTATTGAGTCAGTAGGACCCAATCAGAGAAGTATGTGCGACAGAGATGTAGAATATCCTAAAAATTTTGTCCCTAAGTAATGTAACTATAATGAGAAACGTACAAAACAAGATAAATCGCCATCGGAGGACATAACATCATCATCTTCCACATTTTCCACGCTTGTCGTCAAGAGCTGTGAGGAAGAATAGTTAACGTTCAAGCGGCTTATGGTTGTCACTGGATAGTGTCATTCCGTGTGATTGTACAATGTCGCAGATGTCGTATCATCATCATCAAGTGCGTTCATGGCTCTGAACAGATATCGGTCTTTGGTGTTCTGGATCTACTCTGCTGATGGTATTTCTCCATGCCACCGTCTCAATCCATCCAGCATCATTTCTCTTGGTCTGCCTCTGCCTTTCTTCTCCTCGATCTTTCCAGTTGTCACTATGTTCTCCAGCGTCTCTCTTCTCATCACATGACCGATGAAAGATGTTTGTCTCTTCCTTATTGTTGTACACAGTGTTCTAGTTTCATTAGCCTGTATCAGCTGTCGTTGTTAGTTACTCTGGCAGTCAATGGAATTCGCAACATTCGTCTCAGGAACAACATCTCTGTTGCTTCTAATTTCTTCTTAATTTGTTCATTTACATTGCAAGATTCACTGCCATACAACAAAACTGGTTCTACATAGCATTTCAGCACTCTCTTACATTCAGTGATAATGACTTATTGTATAAGATACTCTTCATTTTCTTAAATGCGGCCTTTGCTTGCCCTATTATGCTCTTAATCTCAGTTGTACATCTTCCATCTGATGTTATAAATGTTCCTAGGTATTTAAAATTGTCCACTTGGCTAAGAATGTTCCCTTCTATTTCTATGTCACGTTTTGGTGTCACCATTTTCTTTGATATCACCATTGTTACTGTTTTCTTGATATTCGAGGAGAGTCCTTTCTGTGCACTCTCTGTTACTACAATGTCCAACAATTGTTGTAGATCTGTTGAATTATCCGCTAACAATACCGTGTCATAGGCATAGCGTATATTATTTATATTATAACCTCCAACTAGTATTCTATAACTTCCAACTAGTATTATTGGGTTTGCGCATTGCATGGTGCATGCTTGGTGCGCACCATTTGTATAAGATAGAGAACGGAAGACGTCATTGTTATTGTGAATGTTAGCGACTAGCGTTTATGATGGCGATAGGCAGGGTCGGGTGTTAGAACCATTTAGTTACGGGGTTGTTTTAGGTATCCATCACATACTTAGAAGGGTTAGCGGGTAGTTAGTGACTGTGTGATTCTCTTGGAATAGGGATTTAATTCACGGTTTATGTAATTAACGCTAATAATCATTAAACATTAGTTTTAACGTTATCACAACGTTGTTGCTGTTTGATTTCCGTGACAACCAGTTCGGGTTGGTTTACTGGTGTCGTTAGCCGCTACACGCTGCGGAATTTCCTGCGGAGGGGATCCGAGCACTTATGGACTGAATGGCTCGATGTGCAATGAGGATAATCTGTCGACTAACTAACTAACTAACTCACTCGGATCGGTTGGGGGTCATTAGTAAGATTACTTTCTATCAAAAGTCATAGGTTTATGACAACATTGTTGTTTGTCCATCAAGAATGATGATGACCATTCATTTCATCCAGTGGGGTTGAAGGTATGGAGCCGTGGGTTCTAAGATGGCTGATAAGGCCTATTTTGGCTCGAAATGTTCTTTGACAATGTGGGCAAAGAATGCTTGACGTTTCTGGAGGAGGATTTCCTGCAGTGGTTTTTCTGTCCTGCCTTTTCTTCACAGCTCTTGCAGTCCTGGTTGCCTTACATATGACTGCACCCTTTCGTAATGATGCACGCCACGAATTTCGATCTCTGGCTGCAGCCTCTCAGGTATCATGATGAATTCCAAAAGCATTCAGCGAGATTTTCAGAGTGTCTTTAAAGTGTTTCCTCTGGCCACCATGGGAGCGTTTACCACAACGCAGTTTGCTGTAAAAAATTCGTTTAGGGAGCCTGTGATCTGGCATGCGAGTCAAGTGACCAGCCCAGCGAATCTGATTCTTCATCAGTAGAGTGAGGATACTGGGCATGGACGCTCTTTCTAGGACTTCAGTGTCTGGAATCTTGTCTTGCCATTTAATCTTCAGTAGCCTCCTTAGGCAGACTGTGTGGAAGTGGTTTAATTTCCTAGCGTGTCGCTGATAAACAGTCCAGGTTTCACAAGCAGTGTGGATAATACAACTGCTTTGTAGACTTTTAGCTTTGTTTGCAGGCTTATTCCAGTTCTGTCCCATACATTCTTGTACAGTCTGCCAAAGGCCGCACTGGCCTTGGAGATTCTTGCATTCACTTCGTCATCAATTGTGACAGCTTGTGACACAGTGCTGCCAAGATAGGTGAATTTGTCCACAACACTTAGTCTATGATCATTCACTTTGATATTCGGCACAGTGTGATTATTCCCTGGAGATGGCTGGTACATAACTACAGTCTTCTCGAAGTTGATATTGAGCCCAAAGTTGGCACAGGCATGTGAGAAAGCTGAAAGATTATGTTGCATGTTCGCCTCTGAGTTGGTTTATGACAACATTACTAATAAAAGAACACACACATCAACGGGTTGCCTAAAAACCAAAGATGGCAAAATCATAACAGAAAAAGATCAGATAGTATATGCATGGTCAGATTATATGAAAGACCTGTATGATGATACAAGTGAAGAACAGTATGATTTTCGGGATAATAATTATTCCGAGATACGTCCCCTATAGAACATATGTGTGATCAACTTGGACGCGGAGTCTACAGGCAAGGTTGTTCTCTTACACGTGAATGGGAATTGATTTCCCGGAATGTGCTTCAGAGACGTGTGCGTTCGATGCGGATCCGCTGCCAAGCTTGTTTGCAAGCACACCGTGGAAATAACAGTTACTGGGGATAATGTGAATTAATTATTTGTATTGTTTGCAGTTTTGGTTTTCTACATTGCCTGCAAAGAATGCAACCGTTTTCATAGCAATCAAATGTACGCGTTTATGACCAGCATGAATTCATGTGAAAATGAATGCAGATCCCAAATATGTTAACTTGTAAAACTGATACTTACATTTTACACTTTGTTCCAGTTGGGGCGTTTTTAATGTGCTTCAGTATATTTATATTCATATTGTATCTACTGCATGTTGAACTAAGCTTATTCGTATGATTTTACAGTGTGCCAACATCGCTATAAAACAGGCACTGATCGTCAGCAAATAAGAGCCCATTTATTAGACAATAGCATTTCTTGGACGTAAACAAATTAATATATACAATGAACAGAATATACATCACATAGTCGATGTGATCATTGCCCTCATCGATCATCAAGAGTTACAATTAAATTGTAATGAAAATAAATTATGAACCTCTCTAAGAAAACGGAAATACCACAGTATAACATCCATGTATATAGAACAATTCTTTAACAGATGAATTGGTACAACTATCTTCTAACAGTAATAACATCTGACGCTGATGGAAGGTTCCTTGTGCAAAGAGATACTTATAAAGATGGCTTGTTCACATGGCTTAACCAGGACAAGAACATAGTCCTGGTTCAAGACCGATGATCTTGTGAGATGGCGAGTCATGACCACCCATTCTTATCGTAACGGCACATGACGTTCATGATGCTGATGATAATGATGATGATTATAGAGGGATTACCACTTGGGTAGCTTTTGGCATAATTTTAGGTAATTTCCCTTGCTTTCCGCATCCGTAATACTAAGTTGCCATAGTATTCTTTGGTAAGAAAGAAGACATGGACTTAGGCGTCTTGAAGTGTACTGGGCAAATGGTGCTTGCCTTATTGTTGTTAGATCACATGGCACTAAGAGGAGCTGTGACAAATATCACGCCGGTCGCTTTTGCTTTCCGAGACATGTTCTGATACCCATGTTAGGCTGTGTCGACCGGAATCTAGGTCAGTTTCAGAATTTGCCGCGTTGCGATTTCGATCCCATGACCATCAGACCGACAGGCAAGCGACTACTCTAGGGTGCTCTAGCTAAGAGGAAATGACACCTCAGAGGTGTTCACTTGTCGCGGTGGATATCAAGTCTCTAGAGCCGCACTGTTGTGTGTGTCCCATCCTCCACCTCGCGAAAGTACAATAGGGGATATTTCCTCCGATTTTTAATAAAACCATGACGGGGTGTCTCAAATTCTTCATCATAAGTTTGAGGACTTGAGTACACTATAAAGTAGTAAGAAAGCTGTTTAGCAGCAAGACGCATGTGATAAGGATTAATCTGGTACACATATTTAGAAAGTATACATAAATATGATTTGTTACGTTTTTGTAGATAAAGAGACAGAGGGAGACAATGACAGAAAATTCTTGACAATCTTGTGTAATGGCCCTGAAGGGTATCAGTACACGAATTGATTGATACACATTTTTGGAGATTGCAAAATGTGGAGAAGAATGATCGTCCACGCCGGTCGAAAAAAATCACTGAATGATGATATAAATATCTATACTACGCAAACAACAAAGAATCAGACAAGGCTGTGTTCCCTAATCAGATACATATATTTATTTCAACCAGAACACAATGAAATGCATACGAGACAAATTAGGCGTAATTGTTGACAGGCAACATGTACAACCAGATATGTGCATTTTGCTTTGGGCCGTTTGCTAAACATAAGATCCGAAAAGTATTGCAAAAATTCGTAAATATAGCAAACATATAGAACAACTTAACGAATAAAACTGAACAAAGTAAGAGCAACACATATTTTCATCATCGATAAATGAGTTTGACAGAAAGTACACTGAAAACAAAGACAGGTTACATCTGAAACAGGAAGTGGGATTTAACAAGCCGGAGTCAATCATTTAAAAAAAAAAAATTAATCATGGACAAAAGAGGCGTTGATTGTATAACGCGAGCTTAGGCACACTGAAATTTGGATGAATAATATTATACTCAATAAAACCTTGTACATGATAGTTCTTCTACCAGTAATGTTATGTTGGGCAATGCACATCGAATGTTAAAGAATGCATATTCTTATCCATTGGGCCAAGCTGACCTCCGCCTGAGGGTTTTGCTGAGAGAGTATGATACGGGACGAACATGCCCAATGGGTTGGTAGTGTGACACAGAGGACAGACAAAGCAGGTAATTGTAGATTAACATAACAACGTCTTTTTTATAGTGTTAGTGAACAAGCCGTTTATACAAAGCTATGCAGAACCTTACCAAATGTGCACAATTGTCAGTTCTCTGAAAGTTTACGCTACGAAGATTTGCCGACCCATAATCTATCTACATTTAACGGATCAAACTCGCAAAAGGCTTGTCTGAATACGAAAAGCACATTTACCCACGGATTGACACTTCAAACACGTTGTAGCCTGTAGCCTGAAAAAATGATTTGTCTGCACTGCCACACGTCAAAACGGCTCATGGTATTTCAAAACAAATTCGTGGCAACCTGTCATATATATCTTGCCCCTTTTGTGTCAGTTCCTGCATGCATGTCGAAATTGTTGACACAGGGTCCTATCTAGGAGTAATGATAAAAGAGATAGCTAATATCCCAACTTAAAAGAATTTCTAGTGAATTTCTATCTCATGTTTGTTTTCATTGGGAACAAATGCATTGCGAAGTACGTGTCTATATATATATATATATATATATATATATATATATATATATATATATATATATATATATATATATAGACTTCCAATCATGTAAATGACTGTATGAAGTTTGAAGAACGTTTTCCAACTGCCAAGATTGCATCTCCAACACTATACGAAAATGACAAACATTAAATTATTTGGGTATTGCAGCATAGTATGTGAAATTTAGAAATTAGCCGTATCTGGGGAATGTACTAGACAAAGAAATATGAATAAGACAGAGAAAGACGGGTCCGGTCAAGGATATACACTACTGACGAGCTCAAACGAGAGCGAAACTCGAGTCTAGTGCTTCCACATTCTAACTCAACGCGGTCTGCTGCCAAATCGCGCGCAGATGTGTTTCGAACGCAGGTATACGGGATTACGAATAGCGTCCGTAACACCTTCGCCACGGAGACCTACAAATGTGAATCCACATGGAATGGAACTTGAGCGTACACGTAGCGAGAATAGAAACTTCGCCAAGGAGACCAAAAATGTGGATACTGCCACCTCCAAAATCGGATATACTGACGAACACAATTATCTGCAAAGCGCTCTTCACATCGTCGTCAAATCCGCATACGTTCATCAGCGAAGGATATGCTGAATCTGTCCTCGTCTGTGAATAGGACAGCATTATACTGCAGTATATATGTATATATGTTTGTGCGTGTATGTATGTGTGTTTGTGGCTGATTACACATCGACCACATGCGCACATGCGGACCATATTAATTATTTTGTTTGTATAATTGATGCACATCAAATAGTATTGCGAATAAATAATTGAATATAGCCCTGGGGTGACAATTGGTAGGCGATTGTTTCAGTGCAAACCACAGGTCATTCATGTGTGTCGGCGTGTTGAAATAAAATTTACTGGAACTTGAGCGTACGCGTAGCGAGACTGGAAATAGTAAGAAGAAATTGATCACAATGACACCTGAAGTGTGCTAACTTCGCAGTAATCAATCAATTGGGTTTATACCTGTCAGTAAAGGAAAAAAAATGGGAATGGAAAACGTGGCGGGGAGACACTAGAGTACATGGTATGTATGTTTGCAGGCGGCTGTAGGTGGGATGTGTTGGCTGAAAAAGAAAACGATTATCTTGTAGTTTTTTTTTTTTTTTTTTTTTTTTTTTTTTTTGCGTATCCTTTCACAGGACTTAGCTGTCAACAGCAGCATCTTTCAGCTGTCTGTTGATCTCTTGGCAAGATTACGCTCAGTAGTTTGCCATTGCTTTCTGAGCGGCCGGCTCAGTATCCGCAAGTCACGAGCGGGGGTCGAACCACCTCAGTTCTCGCTCCGCTGCGAGACTCTGCGTGATAAACGGGATTACAGAGAGAAAGTGTTATAACCCCACAGCCAGAGAGACCGGCTATCTTGTAGTAAGAGAAACAAATATGTGGTAAAAAAACGCTATGACAGTAAAGCAGATTGATTACACCGGTTTACATGCATTTTGGTGCCTTAAATTGTACAGCTGTTTCAGGGTCATTTTGTGTTGCTCATTCCAAAAATGTAATCATACTTTTTTTCTATCAGCTCTAGTGTTTAAGATAACTAAGAAGGACCTTCTTAGTAGGGAAATTGATATGTACATGTCTAAAGATAGGCGCCAGTTAGTGGCATTTTGACTGTAAGCTGCATTCACATTATATGTACTTACTGTGCGTTTATTACCATAATGTAAAACACCAACAATACATTACAACTTTATAATTAGTATTTTTTAAATCAAGACACAAAAAGCTTCTTTTCAAGGAATTCCTGGAATGTGATATGCCCGAACAGTCATGCTTAAGGGTCTTCTAGAAATCTCGGTACCTGGTGTTTGAGATCAGCTCTGCTGATGATATTCATTCATTCTACCGTCTTAGTCCATCCAGCATCATTTCTCTTGTTATCTCTAGTGATCATATCTGTCCGTGTCTAATATCAAGCATTATTATATTCATCCTTCTACCGTCTTAGTCCATCCAGCACCATTTCTCTTGTGATCTCTGGTGATAATATTTCTCTATGTCGATCATCAAGCATTATTATATTCATCCATTCTACCGTCTTAGTCCATCCAGCATCATTTCTCTTGTGATCTCTGGTGATCATATTTCTCCATGTCGAACATCAAGCATCATTTCTCTTGTGATCTCTAGTGATCATATTTCTCCATGTCGATCATCAAGCATAATTTCTCTTGTGATCTCTAGTGATCTTTTTCTCCATAACGAACATCAAGCAACATTTATCTTGTGATCTCTAGTGATCATATTTCTCCTTGTCGATCATCAAGCATTATGGCTCTTGGTATAACTCTACCTGTTATACCATTTTTCTTTCCTGTCGTCACGATGGTCTCCAATGCTATTTTCTCATATATAAAGAAAGAAAGATGTCATTTTCATCTAGCTGTGTATAATGGTGTATGTAAGAATGCTCTTAACCATATGAAAACTGACAAGACCCCGGGTCCAGATAACATCACAGTAGAAATGGTCAATGCCTTAGAAGAATATGAAATAGACCAGGTCACCAAACTGCTGAACGCTATATATGATACTGGAGATATACCTCCTGAATTATGTAATTATATATCTATTGCAATCCCGAAAAAAATCAGGAGGCTTAGAATGTGATAAACATCGAACAATGAGTAAAATGAGCCATATCACGAAGGCTTTGCTAAGAATCATCAATGAGTTAGGAAGAAAATACAACCCGAAATAGGAGAAGAACAATGTGAGTTCGTAGAATGCAAGTGTGAAATAAATTGTGAGTATATGCTGAGAACATTAATTGAACAAAACATAAAAATAAATAAAGGCCCACATCTTTGTTGTATTGACTACACGAAGGCTTTCGATAAAGACAGACATGTAACCATCATGCTCGCAGATCTATAAATATATACATATACACACGCACACAGTCACACCTCGATTTTCGTTGCTATAGGTTTTCGTCGGTTTCGGGTTTCGTCGACTTTTACCACGAAAAAGTTTTCGTCACTTGCCTTGGATTTCGTCAAATGCACACGTGACATCGCTGCTAATTTTGCAAAAACAAAAGGACCCACGCGTTCTTCTGCTTAGTTTGGCGTTGTTTTTCGTTGTGTGAGCATCACTTGCTAATAATAAACTACGAGAGCGGCATTAAGATTGATGAAATGCATGTGCATTTCCGCATGTACGGAAATTCGCCATCCACGATAAGTTCCATTCTGGCGAAAAATAAAGCAATAAAGGAGGCTAATGTAGCGAAAGTTATGAATGTGCTAACGAAAAAGAGAACGCAAATAATTGAAGATGTCGTATAGTTATTATTAATTTGGATAAATAAAAAAACAGTTAGATGGCGATTCTGTTTCGTAGGCAATCGTATGTGAAAAGGCCAGACTGTTGCATTAAGAAACTGCCTGTTACGAGTTCTAGTATGCTTAGTGATTTTAAGGCCAGCAAAGGATGGTTTGAAACATTCAACAGGTCCACTGGCATACAGTATTTTTAGGCACGGCGAAGCTGCGAGTTCGGACAAGTTTGTGGCCAAAAGATAGTATGTTAGTTAGTTATTAGTTAGTTATTAGTTAGTTAATTATTTGGTTAGTCGAGGTTCCAACTTCACGGCAACGGGTCGTCCCCATTATGCTCCGTTCCTGTGCCAGTGAATATCACACAAAATGCTCCTCACTGTCCAATGTGAAAAGTGGAACAGACAGGAGTCTCGGCAATCCAACAGCCCGCACAGGTACACTGTGCTTAATGTTTCCGCCAGAATGCCAACACAAAATTCATCCACGAAAATTACAGTTCATCGTCGATGGAATTCGCAGCCACTAGAACGACTTTATTGACCGGGTTTTTTCACATGGCTCGGTCTCTTTCCGCAGGGCCACCCACCGAAAGCGACGCACATAGCACAAACCCCGTAGCTCCAGCGTCGACTCCCAGGAGTCTCCTGAAAAATGCACTCGTGAACCGAAAGGGCAAATCAGTCAATTCAGCAACAGCTCGTAGCCATTGTTTGAAACAGGCAGTTCACTGTACAAACAAAAGCGGGCAGATGTAAAAGCATTCCACGTGAATTTCACAGCTCACAGAGTCATGCCATACACTCACTCAGTAGCAGGGCGACGGAACCATCCAAAAGATAGTATTAAACACTATTTATTCTCTATAACATGAGTTTTTGGTATGTATTTTGGAGTGTCTAGAACGAATTAATTGAATTTACATTGATTCATATGGAAATAGTTGCCTCGGTTTTCGTCGGTTTCGGATTTCGTCGATTGTTTTAGGACGGATTATCGGCGAAAACCGAGGTTTGACTGCATTGGAAATAGAAAGCTGCCATAAAGAGTGATAATGAAGTAGGTCAATATCAGAATATTAAGAGAGGTGTGCGACAAGGATGTTCAATGTCTCCAGATATTGCTTCATTATACAGTCAACTTATTTTCAGAAATTTCGAAAATATGCGAAAAATAACAATTGAAGGACGTAACATCATTAACATTAGATATGCTGATGATATTTACTGCAGACAATGAGCAGGATCTGCAACATTTAATGGGCATGGTTGTTAACAACAGTGAAAAACTAGGGGCAGAATTAAAGTGTAAGAAGGCACAGATTATGGTCAACACCAGGAAGAAAGAAATACCACAATATAATATACAAATCTTCTTCTTCTTCTTCTTCAGCGTTCCGAGCCATTGAGGTTCTTTGCTGCAGATACAACTCATCTCCATTCGTCTCTCTGGTGGACCTTCTCTTGCCAGTCGTTGATTCCAAGTGCTTGTAGGTCTGTATATGTATTATCTCTCCACCGCCTTCTTGGTCTACCTCGGGGTCTACGGTCATTTATTTCCTGAGTGTAAGCGAGTTTTGTTTCCCTATTATCTTCCATTCTTTCTATATGCCCCAGCCATTGTAGTCTATTAGCCTTCATGATACCAGTGATTAGCGGGGACTTAAACAGATCATAAATGTCTTTGGTACTTCTTCTTTTCCACTCTCCACTTTGTGTATCCCTAATGGGTCCAAAGATGCGTCTTAAAATTTTGTTCTCAAAGGTTTGTAACAAGGCTTCGTCTCCTTTCGTTGTACTCCAGGTTTCAGAGCCATACAGCACAACTGGTCTAATCAGTGTTTTGTATATTGAGATTTTGGTGTTACGAGATAGCGCCTTTGATTTTAGTAGATGTTGTAGTGCATAGTATATCTTATTTCCAGAGTTTATTCTAGTTTGTATTTCTTCCCTTATGATGTTGGAGCAGTTGAAGATTGTACCCAAGTATTTGTATGTTTCCGTTCTTTTAATGGTCAAATTATCTATTTGTATGTGGCCAGAGTTTTTAGCTGTTCCTTCTCTTGAAATTACCATATATTCTGTCTTATCTTGGTTGATAACCAGCCCCATCTGTTGGGCTTTTTCCTTTAAGTGAGTCAATATTTCCAATGTCTTTTGTTCACTTTGCCCTATAATATCTACATCATCTGCATAAACAAGCAGCTTGGATGTTCCTCCAATATCACATTCCTCCTTTACCTTCCTTACAACTTTCTCTAGAGCCAGATTGAAGAGTAGCGGCGATAGTGCATCACCCTGTTTCAAGCCAGATGTTATTTGGAAGGGGTCTGATTTCCTGCCTTTATATGTTACTATATTATAAGTATCTTCCATGCATAGTCTGGTCATGTTGATTAACTTCCTTGGTATTCCAAATTCCTGCATAGCATTCCATAGACTATTCCTATGGACACTATCATAAGCCTTTTTAAAATCCACCACACAAGAAATAATATACAAATACATTGGAATATTCTTAAACAACTGAATCTGTACAATTGTCTCGGAACAGTCTTCTGAGAGACGCCTTGAAGAGATTAGAACGCCTTGCAAGATTGAAAACATACTGACCACATTAAAAAGATGTCAATCGCAACGAGAAAAAAAGAGTGTTGAAGCGTAACATAGACCCTTAACAAGTGCAATGATGTGAAGAGAGAGAAAAAGCAGCGGCTGCAGCAGGATATAACAATATGAAATGGAAACAAATAGGTATTTTAAATTCCTGCGAGAAAAAAACGAACTAAACATTAACAAACGTTGCACATACCTTACAAGGAGATCCACGTGTCGCGAAATACAGGTGAAAAATCCGAAATCAGAAGCACTCAATAAATATAATAAAAATGAATAATAAAATAAGATAAAAAACACACGAACGCATACAATAGACACACAGACGTTTCGATTCTAAGAATCTTTGTCAATGACAACACAGATAAACAACGACAGAATGATGTGAAGAGTGTACAATGAGGTGACAAGCTGGAAAAAATATCTCATCGCTGTAGAGATGTAGTTTGTGGGAAAAATGCAAAGAATACCATGGATTGGTAGAAATATTAATGACCAAGTCCTACAAGAAACAAATGGAAATAGTAAACTGATTAGAGAAATTAGACGAAGCGAGTCGCAATGTTTTGGACACGTTATGAGAAGAAATAAATTGGAGAACTTCGCGACAACTGGAAAGATTGAGGGGGAAATAAAAAATGGAAGGCAGATGAATTATTACCCAGATAACTTGGCAAGTGGTATGGTAGAGACAAGAATACGGAGCTGTAGCACGACTCTGGTGATCGTCTGATATGGTGAAACATGATCGCCCACGCTAATCAGTTTGGGACATGATGATAATGGTGAAGTGAATGCTAATGTTCATTAGCCTTTTCTATGCAATCATTGTTAGTGACTCCGGCGACCTGGAAAAAAGCCTCATTTTTCAGTAACCAAATTTCCCGTGTTTCCAAGATTTTTGCTGTTTCTTAATATTCCAAGATTCACCGCCATAAACCAGATGCGAGATTTTAGGACAAACAGAACATAGCTCAGTGTAGGATACGTTTTAATCCAGGACTATACCGGTATTGCAGATCAGCTGTACCATATCTTCAGTGAGGCTAAGCCCCCCCCCCCCTCCCCCCCCCCCCAACTCCCCTCCCCTCTCCCCCTCAAAAAAAAAAAAAAAAGCTGACCACGCACATCACGAAGAGGTAGTCATCATTGTTCGGCCCCATCATACAAGTACACAACTAGAACATATTATGACAACTGGACAGATTTGTGAAAGGATAGGTAAAGGAAGACGGTGAATAAAAACTGCTTGATAGTCACGTGTGGTAGCACGGATAGGTGTCAGTCAACGAACAGATACAGACTGTTGGAGATAGCAAGATGTGGAGAAGCACCATTGCCCACGCTAATTGGGAAGATTTTAAATGGTTGTGACATCTCCAATAATTTCAGTCTAGAATCCTCAAGACGTTCTCAGAGGCCACTCTCAGTCCAAGTGTTGATGTCAATTGTACTCATATAATTATGCAAGTTTGTGCTCCAATACAACATTCAACAAGAATCTGTGTCTCTTAATATATCCAAGGACCTTTTGTCATTTGATCTTCGTTAAAAAAGGTGAGCATCTATGTCTTAGGGGTTAGTGATACACAATTTCAAAATTCATTGACACACCGGGTCGAATGTTTGATCTCTGCCGCGGACGCTTTTGAAACTGATCGGGTTACATTGCTTTCGATGTCATGCGGGTCCGCCGTTCAGAAAACCGTTGGCGTTCATGTCTCTCTACAGATCTCTGTCTTTGGTTTTCTGGATCAACTCTGCTGATGATATTTCTCAATGCCACCGTCTCAACCATCCAGCATAATTTCTTTTGGTCTGCCTCTACCCCTCTTCCCCTCGATCTTTCCAGTTGTCACGATGTTCTCTAATGCCTCTCTTTTTATCACATGACCAAAGAAAGCTGTTTGCCTCTTTCATATTGTTGTATATAATGTTCGAACGAGCATGCATGTAACTTTAGTCCTTTGATACTGGTGACAGTCGGTAATACTCAGTTTTCTTTTTTTACTTTTTCAAACTTAAAAAAAAATAATTTTTGTTGGTATTTTAAATTGCCGTGAAAGATAGAATGTTACCTAATATATGCCTCTTGCATATTTGTGCGCACCGCACACTAATACGAATTATATGTAACGCCCAGTTATTCTGAATTGTCACCCTAGCTACTCTCTGCCCGACATCTACCACCACGTGTTGTTACAACCGTCTATATGAACCCCAAATAAGCGTAGCGCAATAGTTAGCACTTATCCTCCTGTCCGGTGGTCATGGGTTTGAATTCACATCGTCTCTGATAATTTTAATTGACCTGAGCTCTCAGCTTGACCCAGGTCACTTTGGTTGCCAGAAAATGTCTTTGCAAGTAAAGGACTGACCATATCACCCATCGAGTGACAAGGTTTAAAACAAGATGGGGCTAAAAATATAAACACCAAAAGTTAAATCAAGGCTTGTAAACATGTCATTTACTTTACTTTAGTTGTATACTAATGTAATTGTGCTTATGTATTTTCTTCTGCGGTTTATCCCCCATTTGGGCATACGCCCTATACCAACTGACGATATTACTTCTTATGTTTTGCTATATCCTGCAGCTTCTCTCTGTGTCCTCCAAGTATTAGTTTTTCCGCATATCCTTTACAGGACATTGCAATCAACACCAGCATCTATCAGCTGCTGTTGATGTCTTGGCAAGTTTTACGTTCAGTAGTCTGCCATTGCTTTCTGAACGACCGGCTCTGTGTTTCGTACGAGAGCATACGATATTAAAACAACGTCATTAACCCCTCGCCAGGGATACCGGCCCCAATATTATTATTCTTTGTAATTCCCGTCTCTGCGTTTGAGGTCTCCCACTAATTAGTTCGACCTATGGGTTCCAGACCAGTGATTGCCTAGTTATATTATCTCCAGGTCATCTCAGTGTATCCTATTCAGCGCTGTTCTGTTATTCACCTTCTGATTCACAGGCATGTGGTTAGTTTTCTCCAAGTGCATTACATTGGTGATTCTGCCATACCATGATAGTCCTACAGTAATCACAGGCACGTGGTCTTATTTACTGTAAAGTAACATCTCAGTGCCCCCGCAACATCATCTACAATCAGTTTACTACGATTATCGTCATCTTTCGTGTGCTGGTTGATTTAATGTTCTGCTGCTTCTTCCGCATACGCCTGGCCTGGCGCAGACATCAACAATCAACGCTCCAAATCTATACAATCAATCAATCAATCATGTGCCATGCCGGAAAGCGTGGGCGGTCATGACTCGCCATTTCACTCGATCACCAGTGTCGTGGATCAGCTCAGTGTTCCTGTCTCGTCCATGCAATGTGGCCAAGCCATCCAGGTATTTTCCTCTCGGTCTTCCTCTTGGTCTGTTCCCCTCGATCTTGCCAGTTGTCACTAAGTTCTCCAATCCATTTCTTCTCATAACATGTCCAAAATGTTTTGACTGTCTACGTCTAATTTCTCTAATCAGTTTACGATGTTCATTTGTCTCCTGTAGTACTTGGTCATTGGTTTTTCTGTCTGTCCATGGTATTCTTTGCATTTTCCTCAGAAACCACATTTCTGCAGCCATCAGATGCTTTTCAGCTTGACTGCTCATTGTCCAAGTTTCACATCCATACAAAAGAACAGGCTCTATGTATCCCCTCAACACTCTTTTTCTCGTTTCAATTGACATCTTCTTATTGGTCAGAATGTTTTTCATCTTGCTAAAGGCTACTTTCGCCATGGCGATTCTTGTTCTAATCTCTTCAAGGCATCTCCCATCAGATGTTATAACTGTTCCAAGATAATTGTACCGATTCACTTGTTGAAGAATATTTCCATTTACTTTACATAAAGGCCATCCCATGCTGCAGAATTCCTCAAGGGTGCTAAGTGTTAGTCTTTCACATATACTAGGTCAGATGGGTTGATCAAGCTCTTTTAGTCATCATCATCATCATCATCATCATCATCATCATCATCATCATCATCATCATCATCATCATCATCATCATCTCCCACTTCTGCCGTCAAACGTCGTGGGGAGGAATCATTTGCGCTCCAGCGCCCGATGGGCGGCACTGGATAGTGTCATTTCGTGTGGTTGTATAATGCTTTTGTTGTCGTCAATCCATTTTCTTCTTGGGCATTCTCTTGGTCTCGTCGCAGATGATCTTTTATGTAGGGCAAGTGATGATAGTTTATAGTGTTGCATTCTAACGACATGGGCAAACTACTTGATCTTCTGTCTTTCAATAAATGTGGCTCAAGGTGTTGATCCCACTGTCTGTCTTATAACAGCATGTCTTACTCGGTCTCGGATTGTTAAGTTGGCAGCTCTCCTCAGGCATCTCATCTCATAGGTGTTGATTTTGAGAAAGTGTGATTTGTATAAAGTCCAAGTTTGAGATTACTAGCATAGGGTTGGTGTGAATATGCTGTTTATTATCTGTCGTTTTGCGGACATGGGTATATTTGGATGTTTCATTATGGGTGATAGCTCATACGTAAGTGCACTAGCTGTCTGACATTTGATTTTGATTTCTCTGTCCAATCTGCCATCTTCTGTGATCATACTTCCAAGATATTTGAATTCTTTAACTTGTTTCAAAGTTGTACTATTTATCTGTATACTTAGTGCACCAAGCGATCTGCTAACTTGCATTACTTCTGTATTGGTTGTATTTATACTCATATTATATCTGCTGCATGTTAAACTCTGATTATTAATATGATTTTGTAGTCTGCCTTCGTCTCTAAAAAACAGACACTGATTGTCTGCAGACAGAAGTTCATTATTTTCCTGTGGATCATTTGTTTCATCTGAAGTATTGATTGATTGATTGACTGATTGATTGATTGACTGATTGATTGATTGAGAAACCGACATCACAGCATTCGAGGCTTTCCCATAAGCGCTGCGTCCTCATCCTCAGAAGCCAGCGAAGAGTTCCAACCCCAATAGTACCAGTAGCAATCTGATTATATGTGCGTCTCGCCTTTCCTCTAAGCATCGAGCATCGGCCAGATCCCCTCGCCACTCCACGCTGTCGCTTGATCTGAAGTAAAGAGTTCTAAATTGTCTGAATCTGTTCTGTCAAGGCTTGCTTCTTTGGATATTCTGTCCATGTAGATTTTAAATAGCAGAGGAGCGAGCACACTCCCTGTCGCACTCCGGTATTAACTGTGAACATATCTGATATACCTTCTTGTGCTCTTACTGCACTTAGGCTCGAGTGGTACATGGCTATGATGTTTTCTAGCAATTGTCCTTGTATACCGTTGTCTTCAAGGCTGTTCCAAAATTTATATCTGTCTATTCTATCGAAAGTCTTTTCCTGATCTGCAAACACAATATTCTGCTGGTCACTATATTCGATGGTTTTTTCACATAGTTGTCTAAGTGTGAATAGTGCATCAGTGCAACATTTACCTTTCCGAGATCTTTTACTATACTTACTCAATTCCCATCTTCACCATCTTAATTAGATGGCTTGGCCATAGAGCATGGGACAATTATAAACTAACTGATGTCGTCTTAAATGTACACTTTTTTAGTGAATAAGTCGTTGTTACAATCTACGGAATACGTGTCTGTATTGAACTCTACATATTTGTAAGATGTGTCTCATACTGAGGATGTGATCTTACACTTCTGCCATACCTACATCTTTCATGTATATGTATTCCGCATTCCAGCCTCCGTTATGTTCGCTTCTCGATAATTCGCAAGAGTATTCCTACATTCCCTGGAAAGATCGAGGGGAAGAGAGGCAGAGGCAGACCAAGAGAACTGATGCTGGATTGACTGAGACGGTGGCATGGAGGAATATCATCAGCAGAATTGATCTAGAACACCAATTACAGAGATCTGTGGAGAGCTGTGAACGTCTACGCCAGCTGACAGTGCACTTGATTATGATTCCTATGTTGTGAAAAGAAAAAAACGACAATGAACAATCAACTGCTTGCTATTGTAGGTAAATCTCCGGGCTAACTACACTGCCAAAAATAAAACCAGGTGTGTGTATGCATTCATTCAATAGAGCAACCCATCTTCATGAATGATACTGCAGTCATCTGATCATTCTCTCCACTTGGTACTACTCTCAGCAACTATCTTCAGCTCAGCGCATGTGTGTGACCTAAAGTTCTTGCATGCCAGTGGGAATTAGTGGTTTTATTCACCTAGTACATCCATGCTTTCTTCTTACCCTCAAGTACTTTCATAAACGTGCTCCCTTGTCTCACATTAGGAATCAAATGAGGCCGCGGGGCTTAATGCTCTTGCTATTAAACTTCCGGTGCCCTGACGGCGGGGTAGTGGGGACGCTCCCTACACCGGTAAACTGTTTCGTTCAGAAAGCAATGACATACTCATCTCATGTCATCGCACCCTGTTCCTCTTGTACAGTATCGACGTGAAGTTTAAACTGCTGGAGAGTGCCGTTTATTCGCTTCATGCATTAAGATTCATGCTGGTACGTTGTTTTATTAATAATAGCAAATATCGCATTTTCGCTGTAAGCAGATACAAATTAATAATCGCGATTATTACGACTCGTAATTATGAATAACAAGAAAGAAGAAAATAATCGTATCAGGCGTTTTCACTTCTAGTTTAGTACTTTGATACAGGCTGCTATTATTGTTGATGGGAACACGAAATTGTCAGCCATTTTATTATTATGTCGATTAATTTAATCCTCTCACTTTGCTCTGCTCCAACGATACTTTAGAACATAATAATCATAATCATAACCATAATAATCATATTTATTTTATTTATGCAATTCCACATTACCTAGAATTCAGAGAAAAACGAAAACGCCTAAAATGTTAAAGTACGTTGATGCTAATATTAACTGATTGATTGCTTGACTAGAATCAATATCACAGCAATCCGGACACACTGATATGCGCTGAGTCGTAATCAGCACATGCTAGAGTGTTGGGATGAAATAATGTTAGGATGAGAGTGTTGGGATGATAGAGTAATGGGATGAGAGTGATGGGATGATAGTGTTGGGATGATAGTGTTGGCATGATAGTGTAGCAATGGTAGTGTTGGGATGGTAGTGTTGGAATTATAGTGTTGGGATGATAGAGTGTTGAGATGATAGAGTGTTGAGATGATAGGGTATTGGGATCATAGAGTGTTGAGATGATAGGGTGTTGGGACGATAGAGTGTCGGGATGATAGAGTGTAGAGATGATAGGGTGTTGGGGTGATAGAGTGTTGGGACGATAGAATATTGGGATGATACAGTGTTGGGATGACAGAGTGTTGAAACGATATTGTGTTGGGATGATAGAGTGTTGGGATGATAGCATGTTGGGATTATAGTGTGTTGGGATAATAGAGTGCTGGGATGCGACTGTTCTTCTAGACCTCGAAACGCCCTGTGCAATATAGGCCCGCAACCATGCATGTCACGCCCTTTGCAGGAGAATTCATAATTGCTTGGATGTTTGCTGATTGTGTTATATTGGGTTAGTTAACTAGTCGGTCTCTGTGGCTGAAGGGCTTGCGAACGCGGTTTGTGAGCCCGTATACCCGGGTTCGAAACACGGCGGTGCTGGTTTTTTCGAAAAAGGTATAGAGGCCGGTCGTTCAGAAAGCAATGGCAAACTACTGAACGTAACACTTGCCTAGTACATCAACAGCAGCTGAAAATGCTGGTGTTGACTGCAACGTCCCGTAAGGGATACGCAACAAAATTTTTTTTTTTTAACTAGTCTCAGACCAAACCTGATGAGACGTCTTTTGCGTCACGTACGTGAGGTCTACAATGTTACCTTCCCCTATGGGGCACCGGTAACACACAGGCGAGACAGTTGTTAGTTTACCTTATCTAAACCATTGTTACATTAACCTTATTTAGACCGTTGTTACATAATGTAGACAGTTGTTACATTACTATATTTAGACCATTGTTACGTTATGTAGACAATTGTGTCATTACCTTATTTAGACCGTTGTTACATTATGTATACAGTTGTTACATTAACCGTATTTAGACCGTTACTACATTAAGTAGACAGTTGATATATTAACCTTATATAGACCGTTGTTACATTATGTAGACAGTTGTTACATTACTTTATTTAGACCGTTTTTACATTATGTAGACAGTTGTTACAGTAACCGTATATAGACCGTTGTTACCTAATGTAGACATTTGTTACATTACTTTATTTAGAGCGTTGATACGTTCCGTAGAGCGTACACTGGTTTTAACTACGTCTGTTTTAGATGGTTATTACATTATTACTTTCTGATCCAGACAGTTATTACTTTTATGTAGTGTCTGACTCGACCAAAGGGAATTAAGGACATCTTTGATCTATAAAAACTGCGTGAAAAAAGGACTGTCAAGGAAAGGGATTTAGTAAATAAGATAGACTAAATAACAAGCTAAGCAGCTTAAAAGTATTTCGTCGTGTTTTTTCTTTAAAGTAACTTTGGTATGTGTGATTTTTTTCCATGGCGGTTTTTGTCCCCTCACCTTGCCCTCCGTTCAACGACTGAAGAATGTAAATGTTTGAAATAATAATAATAATATTAATAATAATAATAATAATAATAATAATAAACGTAATATTCGTCATCACGTGTCATGCCGATGCGTGTTTGTTGTCATGGAACGACATCTCACACTTACTGCTGGATTCTCCATTCTACACCAGTTCTCTGGTTTTATTAAATGTCTCTTCATCAAGTCTGAGACTATGGTGCATTTCTCAAACTCTACTGTACTTTTAGAGGGCAGCAAGTACAGGAATAATTGTTTGATAATTATATCTAACAAATATTTTGTGAGAATGCACATCTTGGTGGTAGATTGCATATGGACAAAGAGGGGGGGGGGGGGATGGGCTGGTGGTCGTGTACTAGTGTGACCAGGTGGAGAAGGCGGAGGAACAGATTAAGAACCAATATGTGTAAAGAATGAGATTGCGGGGGATCGGCAGGGGTTCTGGAAGAATCTTAAAATGAGAGGGAAGTCCAGGAGAACTTTTAATCAGATAGCGGTGGAAACGATTAGTAGTATGACTCTTCGATTGCTGTTGAACAAGGGGATGGAGCACGTATGGGAATGTCCTGAGTGCAGTGATATCGGTTCTTAACTCAACTAAACTCAACTCAATCTACCATGTTTAGTGGATTCTCCAATGATTGTCGCGAATCGATAAAAGGGAATTCTCAACGACAAACTTCCAGCAAACTGTCTTGTCGGACTAAGTATATACCAGATAAATGTGGAATAAATCCTCCTCTGGGGAAAGAAAGAAACCAACTTTCCTTGGCATCGGGAAATTGCTGTCAAATGCACCAACAACCAGTGTTGCCATCTCCTTGTGATGAAAAAGCATCAAAATCGACCGAAACAAGCACCAATAATCACCAAAAAATGTTTAGAAAGCACCCCAAAAAAAAAAAAAAACACCACCTGTCAACAGGATAGAACATTATAATTTATTATTATCACTTCATATTACAATGAAGTTTATTCCAGATCGGCAAATCCCAATCAGAACTACTCTCGAGCCAAAGAATCACTAAATTGGAATAATATTTTTGGTGAAAGCACTAAAACAAGCACTGGTGGTATTCATTCAAAAATAAAGTAGCACATTATAATTTATTATTATCACTAAATATTAGAATAAAGTTGATTCCAGATCTGCCAAATCCCAGTTTGACAACTCCTCTTCAGATTCTGCAGCTATTTCCTGCTGTGTTTGCTCCTGCGATGATGATGATGATGATGATGATGATGATGACGATTGAAAGAATCGTGTGCGATGTATATGCCTCCTGTGATCCAATTTTTCGTAGAGTATCCTTAGTTTATAATCATGACAGCATTTGCCATATCTTTTCATTCCATATCTAATAGTCAAAACAACTGTCAAACTCTTGATGTTTGTTCCGCAAGTTTGATTTCATAACTCCCATCTGACTGAGTGGTCAAGCCGTTTGACTCGCGCTCCGAAGGTCGTGGGTTCGATTCCGGGCCGCGTCGTTCGGTTTACGAGTTAAATGTTTCAGAGACTCATGTGGGTCGTCGCTAAAAGCTACGGAGTTCGTGCTTTGTGCGACGCTTTCCGTCCTGCGGAAAGAGACCGAGCCATATGGGATAAATCCCGGTTCAATTAAGTTGACCCTGTCGACTTTTAAGCGACTCCCATCTGACTGAAAATACGCTCCAGGTCCGCATTAGAATGAGGTAAAATGAGCACAGTTAAAGCTAAATCTGTAAGATCTTGGAAAGGATTTTCACCTGTGGCATCCCTGAATGAGGCTATTTCTGCTCACAGTCCAAGTGTGTCAGAGGTCTGTGTCCACTGTATATCAAGATAACCTAGATTGGGATTAGGATCTAAATAATCTTGAATAGCATCACTTTCTGTTATTTTTTTTCCCAGGAATAGCAATCTTTGAACTGATAGAATCAGTGAGTTGGACAAGATCGCTGAGTATTGTTGTTGGATCCTGTATATCTGCTTCGAATTTCTTATTCACACTTTGAATTTCTCCGAGAATATCCTTGAAAAATATGAGAAACACGTAGTTTTTTATGTCGCTAAACATGGAATGTAGAAGTTCTGCTGTATAACAGCACTCGTTGAGTCGCTATATCAAAATGAGTTCTGAGCTCGACTCACTGCTGCAATATTCTGACAATGGTAGACTGAATGGACGTCCATCGGGTCAGGCTTAATTGAACAACTTTCAGCGGATGTTGTCCATCATTTATTGAAGCAAAAAACTCCCTGTACTTTGCTTGACGAAGACTTTAGTGTGAAAACCAGTTATATGTTTCTCTAATTATGAACTCTATGTTCCTGGGCAGACAAGTAGCTGCAGCCTGTGACACTATTAGCTGAAGGGAATAGCATACACCTAACTAGTACCAGATGAGGAACTTCGGATTTTAATTTTGTATATACTCCATTGTTTACACCTGTCATGACAGATGCATTGACAGTGTCGAGTGCAACTAGTCTTTGCAACTCAAGTCCATACTTTTTTAAACAATCTTTTAACGCATTGCATATTGCCTGCGCGTTGCAGTCACTCACTTCAACTAGATCGTATTATAGGGAGTTAAATTACTTGAATATTGCGCGGTAATGTACTAAGACTGTTTTACTCCCTCGCTTCAGTTCAAATTCGGCTTTTTAGTGTTCCAAAAATTATTTTTAAAGTAATTCCCCCCCCCCCCCAAAAAAAAAGCACCCAAAAATCACCCACACAAATATGCTTGAGAAATATTAGGACAGTGCTATTGATCTGGCGCTGGATTCTCCTTTACTCACTACAGTGTGTAGATGGGGTGTCCTAGGACACCACAGCAGCGACCACCACCCATGCAGCATAATGGTGGAGAAAGGCAGAGCCAGGCAGCACAAGCTAAAGGTAAAGCCTTTCCAGTATGACAGTACAGGGCAAGATGTGGTGAGTAAAATAAGACGTGACAAGCGCAGAACGTTTCAGGGCAGGAAAAAAAGCTGGGAGCAGCCACCTTGGTAGAATTTCGAGGTGGAGAAGGCTTGGGTGGATAAGCCGAGTGCTGTAAGGAGATGGCAAAATGCCAAGAAGAACAGAGCTGACCATCCTAGTCCCTGCATGCACCTAGAAAGAGAGATGCACACAAAAGTAAGCTATTTAAAAAAACTGGCCAAGGTGGTTAAAAGCGAAAAATGGGCAGAGGTGTGTCAAAGAGTAAGCACAGACAAGTCACTGAAATTGTTCTGACGACTAAATAAAAGCATGAGTGGGGTAGTCAAGAATAAGAGAATTTCTGACTTCCAAGGTGCTGTACTCATCGGGCAGAGGACTGACGAGGACAAGGGCAAAGCCCTCTTTGAACGCTATCTAGGGCAGAGCAATCAGACAGACAGGGGAGGCCAAAATCTTGCCAAGGAGGTCACCTCAGACAGGTGCAAGGCCCAGAACACTTCGGATGAAGACACAATGACAGTGAAAGAAAATCAAGCTGTGCTTAGACGATAAAAAAGAAAAACAGCGCTCCAGGGCCTGATGGCATAAGATACGACGACATCAATAGGTGTACCGACAACGAGCTAGAGAAACTAGCAGACGTGTACAACAACAGTATAGGGAGTGCTAGCATCAAGGAGGAGCGGTTACACAGCTATCTGATTCCCTTGCCGAAGCATGGCAAAGACCACATAAAAATTCAGGGATATCGAGTTATAACCATGCAGAATACAATAGGCAAGCTGCTGGAGAAGTTAATTGCTAGGAAAATATCAAGCTAGTTAGAGAGGCAAGTTGTTTTCCCACCTATCCTGGGTGGGTACCGTCCAAAAAGAGAAACCTTGACGAATGCAGCAGTTTTTGCCCATGATGTCTATGAAGGTTTCCACTCAGACATTGAAACCTTTGCTGCAGCGATTGATCTTGAGGACGCGTACAGCAGAGTACCATTGGATTTTTTATTGCTTCAGCTTCTTGAACTCAAAATAAGTCCATTTCTCCTTAGTTGGATCGCTGCAGCCCTCTTCCAACGGAAAGTAGTTTTTAGATGTGGCAGTTGGACTTCGGAACCAAAAACAATATATCCTGGCCTACCACAGGGATCACCTTATCTCCGGTACTGTTCAACGCCTACACAGTGAGAATCACTGGTGAGCAGATCACTGGACCTGGTAGGACATTGTCATATGCCGATGATGTTTTTGTATCGTCAGGGTAAGGATAGAGATCAGGTTGCTGTGGAACTACAAACCGAACTCAATCGCATAAGTACTTGGTGTGATAAAGCTGGGGAAATGATCAACCCAACAAAGGCAACAGTGACTTGGTTCTCGTTGAATAATAATATTGTCAACACTCCAACACCACCTGTAAAGCTGTGTTCTGAGGAAAGAACGCAGGCAATGAATTACCTGGGGATACGGTTTAATCGAAGCCTTGCTTATAATGAGCACATAGACCAGGTGATAACAAATGCCAAGCGGGGTTTGGCTGCGATGCGGGTGATGGCGGCAGCAAACTGTCAGCAGCGCCATCTATGTCTTCTTTACGAGGGGCTGGTCATGTCTGTTTTTGAGTACGCGATGTCAATCCTGACTCTCAGCCGTAAGCAGATAGAACGGATGGAAAGGATAATAATAATAATAATAATAATAATAAGTCTTTATTTTCAAAGGGTTAAGAATTGGGCACGCAGGCCCGTCTGTCATTCTGCCCTTCTTCTCTATTTCCTCTCATACTTTCTTTCATTCAACATCACTTATGAAGCAACTTTTGACAACAAAAGAACATTAAAACGCATGAAAAATAATCAATAACAAATGACTCACTGAAGCAGTGTTTAACATGGGCATTATAAATACCTAAGGAGGGTGTAACGTGCCATACATAAGGGAATGTTTTTTGGCTAGTTGTCGTTTGAGATAAGTTACCATTATTGTCTTTTTTTGTGTTGTTTGTTATGGGGGCATGTAGTCTGTACTAAGGTAGTGTTCAAACAGGTTGCGAATGTATGTATCATGATTGGTGGTGTCTTTGATTTCTTGTGGAAGATTGTTCCACAACTGAGCGGCAGAGTATGCTAAGCTTGTTTTATATAAGTCTATCCTAGGTTTAGGGACATGAAGTATATTTAGTCGTTCGCTATGTCTAGCGTTATATTTAAACAATGGCCAAAGGTAGCTTGGAGCATTTTGAAATAGGATTTTGTGAATTAGTTTGGTTTTATTAAAAAGCAGGCGCTTGTGGAGTGGCAGTAACCGGAGACGTTTATATAGGTTAGAATTGTCGGTAAGCTTTTCACCATTAATTGAACGCACTGCCCTTTTCTGGAGTGAATATAGGCGTTTTGTTATTGATCTGGAGCATCCATCCCAGACTGTGGAGCAGTAATCAATATGTGTTTGTATATGAGAAGTATAGAATATCTTTCTTGTGTTTTCGTCAAGGAAATTTTTAATTTTGGCAAGTTGGTATACTTTTTTGGCTATTTGTTTAACTAGAGCATGAACATGTGAGTTAAAAGTTAGATTTTGATCTAACAGAATGAAGCTATGCGCATTATTCTTGGATGTTCAAGAGATATATCATGCAGCGCGATGCGCTACCTTCTTGATTTTCCAAATACTGAAGACAGAATACAAGTTTGCAGAGCACGCGCCTACCTCAGAGTTAACGCAAACACACAACATCCACTGCATAGTGAAATTACGAAGGTGAAGGGCAGCTGGTTAAAAAGAGGACGGTCGTGGATGGGTCAAGCCGAAGACATTCTTCAACAGGTGTGTTCAATTGAGAACTTAGAACCTGGCGAGGAGTGGGTACAAGTGCCAACAGATTTCTGCACATCCTTTTCAGTTTGCATCCAACTAGATAGAAAATGCAGACAAGAAAATCCGTCTGCTGAGGAGGCTGAAGTACAAGCGTTGATTTTTGAGAATTCGCTAGACGGTGATGCTGTCATCTACACAGATGGGTCGGTCGTCCAACATGCGAGAGGCTAATGGGCCTTTACGACTCGGGCCGGTGGGAGAATTGTGAAGGAGGACTCTGGTGCTTTTACTGAGACCACAAGTAGCCTGACTATGGAAGTCATGGCAGTAAGTATAGCAATAACATGGTTCGAGACACAGACATTCAATAGGGCATGTTTCCTTAGCGACTCAATGAGCATGCTCAAGAGGATAGAGGTTGGGTGGATCCGAAGAGAATGATTGCTGTCTCTGCAGCGGTTTCGGCTGGCAAAGATTAGTTTCATCTTCGTGCCAGGGCATGCAGGAGTACAAGGAAATGAGCGGGTTGACAAGCTCGCAGGTGAGGCTACTGTGGAGGGCGGACGCGCCATGGACCAGGCTGACATTCAGAATGCTCTACGAGAAGTAAGACTTTTGCAAGAACAAAGTGATAACTGGGAATCTACAACCATGGCCAGACTGCGAGAACAGCAAAATAAAAGAGGGGTGGCCAAACAAGAACACTACGCAGGAAGCCAAACAAGATTGATAAACCAACACAGAACTGGTATCATTAGCCGCTACACGCTGCGGAATTTGCTGTGGAGATGATCCGAGCACTTATGAATGGTTCGATGTTCAATGAGGATGATCTGTCGACTTACTAACCAAAAAATAATTGAAAAGCATCTAAATGCAACATTTTGGCACTAAATGACTCGAAAAAGCACTAAATTTGGTGCGAAAGCCTCAAAATGGCAACAATGCCAAAAACTCATGTAGATATGGAAGTCATAGTAAACCAATAAATGATCTTCCCAAGAATAATTCTTTTCGCAGCTCAAAAATCTCTAGCTATGGAGCCACATGTTCACAAATTACATACATGTCAATGGAGTGAATAACTTGGCATAGCATAACAAATACACACAATGGTTACGAATACACTACCATGTGGGAGTGTGTCGAATACGCATGCTTGGATCAGCGTGCTCGAGTGGATAAGAACCATAGGTTCTTAAACATTTAGTATGCTGATGTCGAGGTATCAGGTTCAACCCCTACACTAGTCAGTATGACTAAAATGTTGACTTTTCGCCCTTTGACTTGGGGACGTAAAATACATGTGCCTCAGAAGTCAAAGTGTGTTCGCCTAATGGCGAGGGGCACTGGTAATAGGAAAAGCTAATTCACATGCAAAATCAGTAAAGTGCACTACAAGTAGTAGAACGAGTTTAGACTACGCTTGAGTTAAAAGCGAGCGAAAAAAAATTATACTCATGTTTTGCAATTTCCCATAGTACCCAAATCTGTATTATAGATTACATATATCAAGATATCCTGAGTATTGTGACCAGTTCCAGCAATTCTTGGCGCCATACAAAAAAATGTTATCTTAAGATATCATAAGCCACCAGTGTTTGATCTGGGTTTAAGAGTTGACAAGAAGGCTTTTCTGATAGTGACAGGAACTGGGGCGACAGATTGTGATTTCGAGATTGGGCCAAATGTGATAGGTTCCCATAACCTAATACTTGTGACCTAGCTTGTTATTTATCGGATCCGATGTACTAGTCTCCAACACGAAAAGTATCAATTTACTTTCTTAGGAGGCTTTTGTTATTAATGAAATTTCGTTACTTTAAGAAAATACGTGTGTGATTTCTGCGGATATTTATGAAGGAAATATAATTGGCATAGACAGTTATTTAGATAACTTCGAAATCAATAATTATAATATATTAATTGATGGAAATTATGACGTAACTGAGATCCGGTATTCGAGTGAGAACTGGTGATCAAGTAAGGAGATTTAACTGAGTTTTTTCCGCACGTATAGACACCTGCTCTAGTTTCAGGTAAGATGCACGATACTTTATCTATGAAGGTCACATGCAAACAAAACCCTATAATTCACGTTACTACATTAAATGGGGCCATTAAAGTATAAGGCCTGTAAAGGGTCAAATGTAATAAATGAATGCTTTAAAATGTTGCACTGTCTTTCACTACAAAACAGAGCAAGAACTTGAAGAAACTATCAGTGTTTGAATACCGAAGTCTACTCATAGCATACTTACTTCGTTGTGCATACGTTTTTCGATTTTGGAATTAGCCATAGCAATATCTTTTTTTTTGTCTTTCCTGAAAGTTTGTATTGTAAAGGCCAGTATAATTACCAGCCGGGCCGGAGGACATTATTGGAATCCAAATCGTGGCGAAATTTGTTTTTAATAGATCTGGTCCCCCATGTCGACCCCGTCTAAAGCTTGTTGGTTACATTAGTTGCATACCCTTTACGGGACGTCGCAGTCATCCCCATTTTTTGGCTGTTTGTGGATTTTTGGCAAATGTACACTCTGTAGTTTGCTATTGATTTCTAAACGACCGGCACCAATAACATTTTATGAAAACCAATATATGGCAATCTGCTTCCAAATCGCCCGCAGCCGTGTTTCGAACGCGGTATGCAGGATTACGAATTGCGCTCGCAACCCCTTCGCAACAGACATCCAGGTAAAACGGGTACCAGGAGACATTCTAGGAAGTAAAGGTGGTGGGTTTGATACTGTCTATATCACATATCTCGTGCCACTCGACTGGTCTAGCACCATATATATATACAGTAAGCCCCCGGCAGTGGAAAAGAACCTTAACCTTACAACATGTTGCCAACCTAATCGATCGTCACTGGCATACACCGGCGATTTATGTAAAACGTATGGTAACTCTACAGAACGTCCTTATTATAATTTATTTTATCATTTAAGAACTTTACTAATTGTATAAGAGATTGGGGAAAACTAACAACTATTGAAAAATATATAACGAATCTGATATTTTCGTCTTGGCACAACTTGGTACACGGAGGTGTAATTTACAGAACACTAGAAGATACAATCTGGTGTATCATCAACAGAGGACCACAAAGGAAAACCAAACACATTATACAGACCATGTTTCTCAGCCTGCTGTAATAACTTTCATGAAATATTGATACATAATTATTACATAGAGATGATATTAATAAGAAAAAGATAGTTCCAATTTGTTGGTTATGTCATGAGAAGGTGATAGCTGAGGTAAGTCATCATAACGAGGCACTTGGAGAGGAGGGGGGACAGGGAAGGACTAACAGAGAAGATGCTGGATAGTTTGTCATAATGACTTGGAGGAAAATCAATATCAGAAATGATTGGGGGAGGGGGCATAGGATACAGAAGGCTGGACAGACATGACCATCAACACTATATAGCAATAACCATGCAAAGTGCATATAGGGATTCATAACATTGAGACTCAGTGTTACCCTGAGCAAATGATCATTGATGAGAACAAGTTACGTATATGTGACATGATTAAGCTGCACCAACACCCATCTATGAACTGATTAACCTGATGATGATGGATATTGAACTCATATGTCAACCGCTGTAACGTCGTGGCTGGCAAATTTTCTACCATCCTGGCGGTTACGGGTTTGAATTTGCAATAAGGCGGATTTTAGACCTTGGGTCTGGGGCCAACGCAGCCTAAACTGGGCACAAGAATGTCTTAGGAAGTAAAGCGTCTGAGAGATATTAACCACATAACCGCAGAGTGGCGATTGGTCATGAACTCATGGTTCATGCGCTACATGCCAACTGCGCATCAAGGCGTGTAAAACGGAACATAACCACCTGGTTTATGGCACACCAAGTCTGTGAGTTGTTTAGTTAACAGTAAGATCACATTAATATGTTTTTTGTTTTGTTTTTTGGTTTGCATATACTTTACCGGTCATCGCTGTCAACACCAGCATATTTCAGCTGATTGTTGATTTCTTGGCAAGATTACGCTCAGTAGTTTGCCATTGCTTTCTGAGCGACCGGCTCACATACCCCGTAAGTTACCGACGCAGAGAGAACCGCTACCGATTCTCGCACGTTACTTACGAGAGTATACAGGATTACAAAGGAAGTCGTGTAACCTCTAGACCAGGGAGACTGGCTTAACATGTTTAGTCTTCTAAAAAATTGCATCTGAAATAAGGATTATTAAGTGAACGTATCATGATTTGCTTAATATAGCGAGTTAGGACGCGAAAGGTGTTAGTTTGTAGGACATATGCAAAGTACGACGCTTTTCTGCGTGTAGAATATGTCAACACAGGACCTGAGGTAACGGTACAAGAAACTTTAAGACTCCAAATCTTATCTACCGCCGTATATTGCAATTTGGAGAACGTAGACGAATAAGAATAATTGAATTGTAGTAAAAACATGCGGCATGTCTACGGTATGTATTTGTGTCAATGATTAATCTGCACAGTTTTGGCAAGTGTATCAGGCGGGATCTGTAGCTATGCAACGTCAATCAACACACTGTTTTATCTTTCTGTTGCTCCAGTTATATAGCAATTTCAAGTGCTTCTCTCAAACGTTAGCCATATTTAGAAAGTAATGACGTAACGGGCCTTTTCCCAAGCATTGAGGGATATTTTGTAAATGGTGCTATCCGTATTCCGTTTATACCATTCAGCATGCTACGGGTGGTGTGGTTAATATCGCACGGTCACCGATTCCAGAACCTTTCCAGGTACCGATTTTAGGTTCCGTCGATCAGAAAGTCCAGGGCAATGTAAACGAAACATCCGGGCCTCGTGGTGATTCCACATAACCACCAGAATGGCAGGCTAGCCACTGTGCTTCCGCGGCTCCAACTCTATCATCTCATAATCACAATCATCATCCTCATCGTCATCATCTACTTTTACCATGACGCGTCTTTGGAACGAATAATTGACGATCCAGCGCCCCGATAAGTGGCACTAGATAATGCCATTCCTTCTGGTTAAACAATGTCTTTGATAACGTCAATCCATTTTCTTCTTGGGCGTCCCCTTGTTCTCGTAGCAGATCATCTTTAAAGATTGCATTCTGACGAGACGGCCATTTGATCTTCTGTTTTTAAATATATGTGGCACAAGGTGTTGATCCCACTGTTTCTTATTTGGTCTCGGATAGATAAGTTGACAACTCTCCTCAAGGATCTCATCTCACAGGTATTGATTCTTCGTAAGTGTGATAATATAATATTATTAATCCACTGTTACGGAGATTTTACTTGTTCTGATAATGTGGTTTCTCTACGTACATATTAAACTTTGCAATTTTCCTGATACGGCACCATGCCAGCAAGCTAGCGTGATACTCACTGTAATGCCCTGAGTCTTTCTGTTTACTATTTTCAACTAATAGTATACCATTTCTTCGTGGCATTTATGAGATGGGAATATTCCTTTCAGCTTGTGGATTTCAAACACATTATTGTCCGATCATATTAGTTGCTCAATTAATGTCTGGGTCTTGCACCATTTGGAGGTGCATGATAAAACAGATATGGCTGGGCCTTTTGGAATCATGTTTATAGTGCAAAAGAACGGCTTGGAGAGAATGGTGCAGCAAAGAGGGACCAGATGATCTGATTGACACTCAAAAAGCCGAGGAAAGGGCAGTCGAAGACTGTTACTGGTACCATTAATATTGGGACTCTTCGCTTGCTGTTGCAGATGGGAGCGGAGCACGTATGGGAATGTCCTGAGTGCTGTGATGTAAACATCATGGTTCAACACACTTTATGTCTTGTCCATAACATACAGTTTGGAATGGCTTCTTGTACAAATGAGAAATTTGTGGAAACTGTCACACCCGCTAATATTCTTATATATTTATAACCGGCAATTGATAAAACAGTATATACATTTGATGGTTATAACAGCATATTTATTATGTGTAGCTGTCAATGTTTACGTCTGGTGAGAGCAGTGAAATTTACAGTACTTGTAATTTAATGAGACTAACATATGCTAGAGTCCATTGCCAACAGTAACATACATAAACTCAATGGTAAACCTACCAAAAAGCATATACCTCCTCACAATTATAATTCTACTCAAAATTACAAACCTACCCACAAAGACAAAGCTACCACAATGACATAAATACGTACAATGACTTAATAATATGTCGGAGGTGTCGTTAGTTTGAAGAAATGTGAATAGTCAATGACCATGCTATGTAGACATCGTGATATACACAACAACATTAACAGAAGATGCGTACACCAAAGACAGAGACACATGTCTCAATGATGAGGACATACACCATGAATTGTCTGGTTTCACAACGCCACATTGACTGAACCATACATATGAATACTATCGTTGCCCAGTGACTAGTACAGACATACGACCCCCTGAATAACTGGCAACTGATAACAAGAGTCGCTGTAATATCTGTACTATTTATTTTTGTATGACTGGAAAGCATGATCAATAGTAATTCAATCTAATCAGAATGACCCCCTTTCACCTTCTATTCTTGCACTGTTAGAGGGGAAGGCGTTTAGTTTCATCTAACCCGCTGTGGTTGCTCTTTCTGTCGCAACTTAAGGACAACACTTTTCCAGAAACCAAGGCTCAAGCAATGTAGCTTCCAGAACTCCGGTGTTCTAATATCGATGGTATCATGTCTGGTGGGTAGTATGTGATATCCACTCGTGAACTACCAAAACCATGATGTAATATGATAGTGTGATGTGACGGTTCAGTGCTTCACATAATGCCGCTTCTCGCTATTCTTGAAATTATTCAAGAGAGCAACATACGGAAGCACTTGGTTCTTTTTTTTTTAAATGGATATGAGATGACTGTGTATTATAGAACAATACGCATGGTTATATATCAAATGTACATTCCCATGTACAACAGAAAGTAACATGTTGATGCGTGAAGGCCAACGATATCTGCACAGGCATGTATACCTAACCCGATTAGAAAATAACATAATTAGAGTAAAGTAGACATTTGGACGTATGTGATTAAACTAGGAAGAATCAGCCACGGGGAATGTGATACGATGCATGCCTGCCATCGAGATCGGAATACATTTCATGGCGTCTGACAGGGATATGCGTGAAATTTCCGATCACCAAAATCAGCGTTTTAGTTGGGGAAACATATTTCTGGGCAACTCATATGTTCAGCGAGTAAGTTAGGTTTCAAGATAGCCGTGCCTCACACACTAATAGAAAACGAATAATGAAAACAAGGCCTCATTTTGACTGGACCCCGATAACGTGCTGATACCGAGGCCTATATATACCACGACATAATTTACAGTTAGACAGTTAGTTAGACTATCAAGACACGTCACCTGAACAAGTCAAGAAGCCTGATACGGGGGAAAATGGCACGTTGCAAGAACACCAAGAAACACGCGGTATCCAAGATGGGCAGCGTGGTAGCCGACAAGAAGACGAGCTGAGTGAACTCACCGGCGAGCTGCAGTAAACAACAAGAACCTCAAGCATCCTTTAACGAAGCTACCACGAGGAAGGACGTTGTAAACCCACTACAAACAAGAGGCAAACCTACTGAGAAGCAGAGGGAGGAGAAAGCCACCAGAGTCGGAAACACCGACTCACCGACAATCACTCGGGTTATCAAGCGTATCCAAGTGGAGCTATCAGACGAAGAAATCACGAAGCAGCTACGAGAAGAGAATCTTAACATACGATTCTTGAAGGCGGAGCGGCTCCTCACCTACCCCAAGATACCTACAACCTTGGCAGTGATGGCGTCGGAGGGCAGCGTAATGCCGACCACAATATGCTTGCTTGCTTGTGTTCGTTGGCTTGCGCTCCAATGCGAAGTCCTGTATGTCGGATGAAGGCATCCTGTTGTCCAATATCAGTGTGAAGTCATACAGGACCTGAGGTTTGCGTGAGTATCCGTCGTTCCATGTCTGGCTTATTGGTGTGCAGACTAGTGGTTTCTCGCCGTACAGCTAGACGCTCTCCGACTTCGGAGGAATCGATTCTACTGACTTTAGCCAGGACACCGAAGGGACCTGTTGCCCAGGACGCTCGACGAGGACGCGTCAATAGGTCTTGGCCAGTATATAACCCGGCCCTGGTGCCTTGGAAACACCTCTGCCTCCCACCAAAATATCAATCAACAAGAGAATGCAGCAGCCAGAGAGATTCATCCCAAGAGTCAGTCAATGTTCATGATGTCAGAGGGCCGGCCACAACAGAGAAGCATGCCGCAGCAGGACGGAAATCTGCCGGTACTGCGCCGATCACCACGCTTTCAATGAGAGTCTGCTGGCCAAGCTAGACACGGACTTTCGAGCACCCACCAACAAAAGAAATTGCGCAAACTACCTGGGCAAGCATGGGGCAAGATACTTGGGCTGTCCGTACCTGCAACGACACAGAGACGTATTAAAGTTCGCCATCAACACAAAGAAACCATACAACGAAGTAATGCGGAGGTGCGAGACAGCCACGGGTATATCACAAACTGAAAGAGATAAACTGCAAAAACAGATAGACGAGTTGAAGAAACAAGTCAAGGCACTGCTGACGCCGACTCCGACCAGCGACAACGAAAATCTACTGGCTGAAATGAAGGAGATTCAGCAAATCATCAAGCAAGAAGTGGAACATATGGCACGGATTATGAAGGAGAACGAAGAAATCCTACAAACTATTAAATCAGAGCGAGAACTACAGAAAGCTGAAATGGAAATATTCCGAAACAAAATAACAGAAGCCGTACAAGAAATTACAGAGAAACCGCAAGATGAAAACCAAGAGACTGGGCCTGAATCGCAAGCAAAAGCCAGCAGCCCAACCACGACGCCAGAAACAGCTAAAGAGAAGCCAATATCCCGCCAGACATCCAAAGAAAACCGAGATGAACACCCTGACGACGGCAAAGAGGACGCCCCGATACCACCATTATTTACCGATGAAGAAATCGCGGAGATAAAGAAGAAATACGAACTCATTTGCAAGGAATACAGAAGGCGCATGGAAGAAAAAGCAAAGAAGCACAAGAAATACAAGGGAAAATCAATGCCCTTCCGTATCGCTGAAGAACCAGCTTTATACTCGAATGACGAACACCCATGGCAATACTATATATATGACGGAGAGATCGTCCCATTTCTGACCGCACAGGAAAAAAATCGAATGGCAACAGAAACTCAAACTCGAAGAAGAAAACAGGCGCAAGGAGGAAAATGCAAACGTAGAAAAGCTCCTACAGAAAATACACAAAAAGGACGCAAAAAAACAAAACCAAATAAAAAGTCCTTTTAAAGACTGCAACCAGTCAAGCCAAACGAGCCAGGAGCCTTCACTAACAAAAGAAACCGCCAGAGACGGGAAAAAAAGGACAACCGCCAACCATTCCTTAAGCTGACGTCACAGACACAAACGCTTACTTAACCAATCCGAAAAAGGACTCACTCGTAAGAGAGCATACGACAAGAATTAAGGTGAATAAACCCGCAAAAGCCACGGACCTCAACAATAACCACAGCTGAAGACGCAGGTTGAACGAGGCCGAATTTGGAATTTTTGTTTTGAAAATTGGAATTGGAATTGGAATACAGTTAGACTGCCTTTTGGAGAAGTCAACTCTGAACGAAGTATTTTTATTTCAATGTTACATATCCATTACAGGACGTTGCAGTCAACACCAGCATTTTTCAGCTGCTGTTGATGTACTAGGCAAGATTACGCTCAGTAGTTTGTCATTGCTTTCTGAGCGACCGGCTCACATACCACCGTAAGTTACCAGCGTGGCGCGAATTGCTGCCGATTCTCGCGCAGCTGCGTTACTCACAAGAATATACGGGATTACGAAGAAAGACATTAACACCTAAGCCAGGGAGCCGGTCAACTAAGTATTAGGTTTATATTATCCCTTTCATAAAATAACGCGGAGCTGATCTACCAGGATGACTCCTATTCGCGGAAATGAATATCCCAGGTGACCCCAGACAGAAGTCTCTTGTCTTCGAGTAATATTTCCTGATTTACATTCAAATATCATTTTATGCTACGCATATTGCCATATGTTGATGTAAAGTCATTTTATTGTTTACATAATTTCATAAGGCCATAATTTTACAACAGTATCTAGTAATTGTGAAAGTCATTGTTTTCCCAGTTAATTATCGCTGTACTTCAAAACCTATTAAAAGAACGGAATCATACAAATACCTGGGTACAATATTCAACTGCTCCAACATAATAAGGGAAGAAATACAAGCTAGAATCAACTCTGGAAACAAGATATACTATGCACTACAACATCTGCTAAAATCAAATGAGCTATCTCGTAACACCAAGATCACAATATACAAAACACTGATTAGACCAGTTGTGCTGTATGGCTCTGAAACCTGGAGTACAACTAAAGGAGACGAAGCCTTGTTACAAACCTTTGAGAACAAAGTCTTAAGACGCATCTTTGGGCTCATTAGGGATACACAAAGTGGAGAGTGGAAAAGAAGAAGCAACAAAGAGATTTATGATCTGTTTAAGTCCCCGCTAATCACTGGTATCATGAAGACTAATAGACTGCAATGGCTGGGGCATATAGATAATAGGGAAACAAAACTCGCTTTCACTCAAGAAATAAATGACCGTAGACCCCGAGGTAGACCAAGAAGACGGTGGAGAGATAATATACATACAGACCTACAAGCACTTGGAATCAGCGACTGGCAAGAGAAGGTCGACCAGAGAGACGAATGGAGACGGCTTGTATCTGCAGCGAAGAACCGTAATGGCTCGGAATGCTGAAGAAGAAGAAGAAGAAGAGGAAGTACTTCAAAACCATCAACTCATCGAATCATGTGATCACTGACTGATGTAGCTATAAGACTTGGAATAATAATAAACATAGTGGTAGTTTGGTTAATTTATAATTCTCTCTTAATATTTTCCAAGTGTATTTAATTGAGCATGCTAAACGGTGTATATTTTCATTTACATATCTATTAATATGGGAAGCGTTGATTACAAGGAATAATAGAATTGGAGCTGGTGGGTGTGTGTATGTGTGTGTGTGTGTGGGGGGGGGGGGGTTGTACCTTTACTTTTGTTAATACACACATACAAGTACGTATCTAACTACCTCTTTTCCACTCCTTGGGGATACCAAGACCAGCTGTTACTTTTACTTTTAAGCAGCCATTTCCAGCTTTGCACTTGTGCATTATAGGAATCATTCTTTAATCAGACTAAAAGAAAACACGTGTTTCGAATTTGGCCACGTGGATTGGTATTGCGGGGATTTGAGCCCTTACTCACTAAACGCCAGTGTGAGTCACTCAGCCCAGTGGACGACAGATAGCAATCTCATACACAATGCTTCCTAGAATAGGGATTATAACGTCCTTTTGTCGAAATGGGAGACCACATTTGGCGATATAATATCCTTTGGCAGTGAATCAGTTAAATATACCTTCCAACTGCTACTTCCGCGTTCTGTTGACCAAACACTACTCCCAGTGAAACGGGTTAGCGCATTTTCTGTGGACACTGTGAGCATAAGTTTGAAGCGACATCGAGACGTTTTGTTTTTTTAAAAACGCCTTAGTTACCACTGCCATTTACTGCGGTGTATGGCAGAGGGGTCTTTGAGCCTGAGGAATTAAGGCCGCCTGGCAAGTGCGTTAGTTGTATATCATTTACAGAAAGTCACAGTCAACCCAAGCATTTTTTGGCTTTTTGTCGTTCTTGGCAAATTTACGTTCAGTGGTTTGCCATTGCTTTTTGAACGACCTCGACTTTAAAAACCAATGCAAGGGGTCTGCTGCCAAATCTTTCGCAGCTGTGTTTCGAATGCGGTATGCGGAATTAGAAACTGCATCCGTAGCCCCTTCGCTACAGATCCGGGGTAGACCCAACTTAAAACGAGTACCATGAAACATTCTGGAAAGTGCAGGCGGTATGTGCGATATTGACCACAGCACTAGACTAGTGGCGGCTGGTTTATATTCAGTTATCATATACTAGCTAAATTGGCATACTACTAAGCGTAAGCTTGCCATGAAATCAACAACAGCGTTAAAATGTTGTAATAGGGTATGCGAAAAAAAAAAAAAAACTAGCTCCACGAAAGCTAAACTCTACACACACCTGTCATATAATGCCTAAATGTTTATGGTAGTAAAGACTCACGCGCCAGTAACAACCCTCGAGGCATTGTCACAGTAGATAAGTGACCTATTAATGGCTTCTCCGTGACCTTGTATCAACAATGCGCACAGCACTGTAATACTATTGCAACGAAAGTAATAAATTGGTTACATTCAATGGTGTCATAACGGCTGCAATCGATACAGATTTGAATGAATTCTGTCAACCAAGATTGGTATTCACATGTATTGGTTTTGTTTTCATCATCATATAGTTGGTCCTTTGCATAACATCACTCTCATCACGGCTCCGTGGAATAGATTCTCGATCCGTGGCTAGTTCCCCCGCCTTATGCATTTCGAGGCGTGTCAGTCTTCTTGCTGGATGACCTCTACCTCTACTTCTAGGAACCTTGTCGTCAATCACTATTTTTTACTAAACTACTGTGACATTTAATGTCATCATCATCAAGTACCTTGCCGACTGGCGTAGGCGTTCATGACTCTCCATAGATCTCGGTCTTTGGTTTTCTGGATCAACTCCGCAGTTGATATTCCTCAATGCCACCGTCGCAATCCGTCCAGCATCATTTCTCGTGGTCTGCCTCTGCCTCTCTTCACCTCGATCTTTCCAAGTGTCAGGATGTTCTCCAGCGCCTCTCTTCTCATCACATGACCAAACAAAGCTGTTTGTCTCTTTCTTATTGTTGTATATAATGTTCTAGTTTCGTTAGCCTCTTTAAGGCATTCGTTGTTAGTTACGTTAGCAGTCCAAGGAATTCGCAACATTCGTCTAAGGAACCACACCTCTGTTGCTTCCAATCTCTTCCTAATTATGCATTTTCAGGCTAACTTCAAATATATAGCCAAAGTATTTAGTTTCCGAGATGCGTTGCTGTTTTTGTTGGCAGTTTCTGTGATGGTTCAGGACTTGCAGAATGTCAATTTTTTTGTCTTTCTTGTTCCATAATATTCTAATAACTTGTATATAACTTGTAAATTCAAAATTATTTTCCTTCGGTGTTTACAAAATGGTCCAAAGACTAGCATCTGTATGTTGCCACAGTAAATATGCAGGTTCTCAAAATGTTATTGTAATTTGTTTTCTGGTGTTGTACCCTAGAATAACTTCTCCGTAATCTCGTTTACTCTTGTAACTAACGTGACGTTGCGCGAGAATTGGTTGCGGTTCTCTCCGCGTTGGTAACTTACGGGTTATATGAGCCGGTCGCTCAGAATGCAATGGAAAAACTACTGAGCGTAATCTTGCCAAGAAATCAACAATCAGCTGAAAGATGCTGATGTTGACAGCGATGTCCTGTAAAGGATATGCGAACAAAACAAACAAAAACCCTAGAATATCGCAACGTCATCCTACGATGGTTCTAGTGTGATAGTTTGGTCGCGTCTAGCGTGAGCCGCGTGGTCTAGTGGTTACACACCCGTCTCACATGCCAGTGACCCAGGTTTGATCCCAGGTCCATTCAAGGATATGCACTACTGATGAGCTCAAACAAGAGCGACACTCGAGTCTAGTGCTGCCATATTGACGTGGACATGGCCTTAGGTTCGTACCGGAGTACGATCAGCGTTGCCAGTTGTGTGTTGTGCTCAATTTTCAAACAAAAATTAATGGAGAAAAATATGAAATAGGGGCTTGTCACAGTTATGACTTAAAAGTTGATAATATGGTAGCAGACATGTAATATAACGCAATTACAACGTTTCGGCGATATATAAGCTCAGGGCAAATAAGGGAAGTCGCCTTAGAAGTTTAATCACCGCATGACACTTAATGAGTTACATTTCTTGGAACGTTTATTGTAGCAGTTTCTATACTTAATTGAAATAGCACTGTATTGAAAGAAATAAGTGGACTGCCATGCGCACAGGAAAAGATCATAACCACATAACCTCCGCCATCAGAAGTCAGTAAGTAGAGACGATGGGTGCTTATTGTATCATCTGCGTGTAGGTCAGATACACATCGGGGGCTGTGTCATTGGGGTGAATACAGCGAATTTCATACTCGATTTCACCATTTCCAATAGACGTAACCTGGCAGTTAACAAGAGACGCGCTGCCAAGCAACAAGCTTTCTCTTATTCAAAACCATATTCTAATTCTGTTCACTTTCTGTGTCCCAGTGACACGTATTTTTGAAGGCAGAATTTGATAACTCTTATTTCCACACATCCATTCATGGTCGGAACATTTGATTAACTTAAATTTCAGAAGTTGCGAGGTCTTCACGAATAGCAGACGCTCATCCCACGGCCATATATTCTGAACTTTGCCAAAGATGTACTCAGAAAAGGAGACAGCAATCGCAATGGACATGTGCACATGTTTAAATGCATGGGATTGTATAGACCGGTGTGTTAAGTGTATCTACTGGCATCAATACGGTGTGTGTCAAACAACATACTATAAAACTGTAAAGAAACCACGTTAAGAAAACGCATGCATATGTTCACTGGCTACGATCTAATGGGGTGTCATCGTCATCTAAGCTGTCTTTAGTTTCGCTGAAGAAACGTTGAAAGCCATTGAAATGCGCGATCTATCTACCCAGTCATGTTAGTTTGGAAAAAAACACATCCTTCAACCACTGGGGTTTCAAACCGCGACCACCTTTTTCGGCAAACTAGGGCACTACTCAAAATGTACCATATGTAAATCAATAAAGTAGTTTGATATAATTTGTGTGTGTGTGTGTAAATAATCACCCTTCGTTGCAAAAGAATATGTCCCTATGTGGTACAATTGCTATCTATCCACTGATCACTTATCTGGTTCTCTTAGTATTCCATCAACCCCTTAAAGCCATTGAGGATTCAAACAAGAATCCACACATTTGTATACCAGGACTACGGTAAAGGTACACCCATAACTCCTGATTAGAGACAGTTAACATTTTTGGACACGTTATACGAAGAAATAAACTAGAGATTTTGGTGACAACTTGCATGATTGGGGGTAAAAGAACGAGGGGAAGGCCGAGAAGTAAATATATGGATAGCTTGGTCATAGTTGTGACAAAAAAACGCAGCTGGTCCACGTTCTAGTTATAGTGCGAGATGGCGAAACATGACAGTCCACTCTGATCGGCATGACACATGATGATGAAGAGTCCCATATCCAATACTGCCGTTTAGAGTGCGAAGTGTAGATGCTTCACATATTACAGTCATGACATATGTGTTGGAGATGTCAGTTCCGTTTCTCGTCTCCTTTTCTTATCAGGCAAAAATTTCTTATCAGGCAAATTTCCAGGGATTCTGAATATTATCTAGTACCCATTTTTATGTGGCTGAATCCATTGTTCGATGGAGAAACATTTATAATGCCTCTGCTGGGGATTGAACACGTACCACTGCCATGTTACGCAAGATAACTAACCAGTTTGCCACCGTAGCCCGATACTAGAAGTTGAGTTAGTTGCGTGTCCCAGCACTTATTAACTGTTTGTGATTTACTTGGAAACTTTACGTTCACTAGTTTGTAATTGCGTACACCAGAAGTACACATGCTATATATCTTAATTATCTGAAGTAGGCTGACATATTTCATAAGCTATCTGGAATCCAGCCTATTCATGTCCAATCTATTTTTATTTCCGACTGCCTATGGATTTTTAACGCGTGTAATATGCGCTCGGGTATACTATATGTTTGCCCTTATCTAAGAAGACTATGCGTTTTATTGACAACCCTATAAACCGAGATGACACATGATGATGAAGAGTCCCATATCCTTTTCCTAAGGGTGATTCTTTACACACACAAATTATATCACACTACTTTATTGATTTACATATGGTACATTTCGAGTAGTGCCCTGGGGCAGGTGTCAGGTCATAGTCACATATGACTGAGCTACCGTATGACAGTAGAAGGTACTACCTGCTTTCTTTTAGCGCCGAACGTTGGGCGGAGCGTACCAAACCCGACATCCCACATTGTACCAACGGCTTCGGGCGGAAGAGCGCAATTGGGAGGGTACAAGCCTTACCCTGGTGCGAGGAAATACAACCTAAAGAGAAAATGTCATGGCAGGGCAGACCAGGCCCTAAGCCTTGCTTGGCAGCTGGTCTAGGATCGAAGCTCCGACAGGCGGACAGTTAGAGCATTGCTTTGCTGATCCGGCAGCTTCTGCAGCTTATCTTGTTCCAGATGTAGAAGTGTTACCTTTCCTCTGGAGTGAACTAGGCAGGCCGAGTGAGGGATCATGCTGCATGGGCAACACATGATCTCTATATTTTAGCCCAGACTTTGTGCTATGGAGAGGCAATAACTCCATCCCAGGTCTTAACTGGTCTCGGAATCAAAGCGACAGGCAACTGTTACGGGATAGAAGTCCCTGACAATTGGCGTAGACATGGGGCGCCACGCGTTGCCTCTGACGGTGGGAGACACCTACAGGTGTCACTGATCAGCTACCGCCCGCCTTAAGCTGGGCAGCCCCTGGCCAATTAGGTGCTGATCCGCCACAGCCTGCCTGCTTCAATGGGTGCTTGAGGCTAGGACAAAATCTGAATCGCAGGCTGTAAAACCAATGCACCGGGTACTAATAAACAGAAAAATAGAAACCCCAAGCTAAGGCTTGCAACCTGGAACGTGAGAACCATGTGTCCAGGGTTCCCACTGACTTGACCAATATTGACGATGTGAGCAAAACGGCTGTGATTGATGCCGAACTCAATCGTCTTAACACTGATATTGCTGGCCTGCAGGAGACTCGCCTCGCTGAGGAAGGGTCACTCTGGGAAAACAATTACATCTTTTATTTTGGAAGGGTAGAGGGCAGGCAGAAAAAAGGCAACACGGTGTGGGCTTTGCAGTGAAATATTCGCTACTGGGAATTATTGAAATTCCAGCAGGAGGAAATGAAAGACTATTATACCTGGAATTGGCACCCTTTTGTGGTTTTGCCACCATGATTACTGCATATGCACCAATACTCGATTCCTCTGTTGATGTGAAGGATTCGTTCTATGAGGAGTTAGGCTCTATGATCAAGGCAGTTCCAAAATCTGACTACAATTATATGCTCGGTGATTTCAATGCTTGTGTGGGCAAGGACTCGAGTTCATGGCCAGTGTGCCTTGGAAAATACAACATCAGTCGCATGAATGAAAATGGGCAAAGGTTGCTGGAGCATTGCACCAGAAATTACCTATGTATTACAAACTCCTTTTTTAAAACAAAAGAGCTGCATAAGGTCACATGGAAACATCCAAGATCCGGCCATTGGCACCAGCTGGACTTCATCATCACACGGAGGCAACATCTGAACCATATATCATTGACTGGAAGTTATCACAGTGATGACTGCGATACGGATCATTGTTTGGTTTGTTGCAAGGTTTAGACTGAGACCAAAGAGAATCTACACAGCTAAACACAAATCTAGCACCAGGATTAATATTATTAACACTCACGATCGTGAAACGTGCTTTCAGTTTCAGCAGCAACTTGAAGGCGCTTTCACTGATACACCAGAAAATTGTACAGTAAGTGAAAAGTGGGGTCAACGTAAGGAAACTGTTTATAAAACTGCCGTATGGGTTTACGGCACTGTGGATCATAAGAGGCAGGACTGGTTTGCCGCAAACAGCCAGACTCTGCAGCCCTTGATTGATAGAAGAAGATAGCTCTCTTAAGAAACAAGGAAAGACCAACACGTAACACTCTGAGTGAGCTAAAGCAAGCTAGGAATGATGTGCAAAAGACTGCCAGGCAATTTGCAAATGATTATTGGATCAAGTTATGTGAGTCGATTCAAATCGCAAGTGATAAGGCAAACATCAGAAGCATGTATGAAGGAATAACGAAAGCCTGTGGTCCAATGATCAAAAGAAGTGCACCATTTATATCCTTGACTGGAGAAATCATAACTGATAAGAAACAGCAGATTGACAGATGGGTATAGCACTATTTGGAGCTTTACTCAACTGAGACCATACTAGCGGATGATGCCCTCAACGCCATAGAGGCTCTACCAACTGTTGACCAGCTGGACACACTTCCCACCATAACAGAAGTTAAGTGTGCTATAAATGAACTTGCGTCTGGTAAGGCTCCAGGTAAGGATGGGATTCCAATAGAGGTTAGCTGGAATGGGCAAGACACACTCACTCTACAGATCCACCAGCTAATAGAGCTATGCTGGCGAGAAGGACAATTCCCATAGGATTTCAAAGATTCAGGCATCATAATACTGTACAAGAACAAGGGCGTTCCGAGCGACTTAACAACTATAGGGGCATCTCACTTCTGTGTATTGTTAGAAAAGTATTTGCCAGAATTGTTCTGCGCAGACTTCAAGTCCTAGGAGATCAAGTCTACCCCGAATCACAGTGTGGCTTTTGACAGAACCGGTCTACCATTGATATGATATTCTCATTACGACAAATGCAAGGAAAATGTCGTGAACAGAAGCAACCACTGTTTATTGCCTTCATCGACCTCACAAAGGCATTTGATTTGGTCAGTCGTGGGGGTCTGCACTAAAGAAGATTGTCTGCCCACCAACTCTTCTGTCCATTATGGAATCGTTCCACACATGCATGAAGGGTTTAATCAAGTTTCATGGTGTAACTTCTGAAAAGTTTGAAATCAAGAGTGGAGTTAAGCAAGGTTGTGTACTATCCCCCACCCTCTTTGGAATATACTTTTCACTTCTACTGAAATATGCCTTTCGTGATCAGGATGGTGGTATATACATTCACTCACGCTCAGATGGGGCCTCTACAATGCTCAGAGATTGAAGGCCAAGACCAAAATTAGGAGGGTACTGATCAGAGAGTTGCTTTTTGCAGATGATGCTGCAGTTACGACCCACTCTGAGGAAGAATTACAATGTCTACTATCTGCATTCTCCGATGCTTGTTCTGAATTTGGTTTAACAATTAGCAAAAAGAAGATACAGATTATGTCACAAGGTGCACATGGGTACCATCAATCTTTATTGGCGACGCCGAACTAGAGATGGTAGACCATTTTACATATCTAGGATCAGTGGTAAATATCAAATTTACCCTAGATCAGGAAATCAACATCCGGATTGGTAAGGCAGCAACAACGATGAACAGGTTTAGAAAAAGAGTCTGGGAGAAAAGGAAGCTTAATGCCAAAACTAAAGTCCTTGTCTATCAAGCCTGTGTCCTTAGTACTCTTCTTTATGGCAGTGAAACCTGGACAACTTACTCACACCAAGAGAAACATTTAAACAGCTTTCATATGCGGTGTTGTCACATAATGGTCCAACATGATTTAACCAGTGATGAGAATAAAGGGCGATCTGAATTAGCGGATGTTCGAGACCAAAGGTTGTTTCAACTAATCCAGGAAATGGAACTGCACGTGTTTACATCTGGTCGACGGATCGGGAACACTCAGTGGTGAGGGAGACGGGTCCCGGCAGCGCTTTGACAGTTCATAAACAAGTTGGATTGAAAACGGAAGTACTCAGCTCGGAAGAAAACAGTCCATCTGTCATATAGTTTCCGGACATCACGCAGATGGGCAGATTGCTATTGACAGCTTGTTGGGGAAACCTGTTGTTGGGATCATACAGTAACTCGTTAGTTGGTTGGGGGAGTAGAAACAAGTGATGACAACTTTGACAGTGACTAAGGCAAGGGAGAATCGATTCTTGACAATGGCTGATATGAAAAATAAATAACACCTGCAGGACGTCACCCATATCACGTGACCAATTTTAGGGGTTTGCCAGAAAACCATGATTGGAGATGGGGAGTTGACAAAAACCGTGGATTATGATGGACGTGTTTGTGGGTGAGCTCTACAGTGTTAGATTAATTCTAGATTAACTAGCATGTGTCGTTATGGCAAAGTGTAGTAGCCATCCCGGGAATGAGGCGGTTTTGCATAAAGTAGTCAATATAGTCTATTAGTTCTAATTAATATAGACTGTAGCCTTGTTAAAACTATAGTGTGATGATTAGCACTGTTAGTGGAAACTAGTTAGAGTAGAATAGTGATATTAGCTCTGCTAGTTAAGAATAGAGTAGGGTAGTGGTGATAAGCTATGCTAGTTAAGAATCGAGTAATGATGGATAATTGGGAGACGGGGGAATTGGCCGCTGGGGTTTTGCACTCTGTATGGGTCTTTCCTTGTCATAGCCTGATTCGGCCCTAGGTGGGTAGCTAATCTGCTCTATGACAACGTTTAGTTAGCTAAAGATCATTAAGCAAGGCAATAGGCTTACACTCAGCCGATAGGATCAGTGACTAGTACTATCACCAGATGTGTTGTTTCTATCCTAGGTTCCCTACCAGATCCGAGGAAACTCAACAAGTTTTTAGGAAAGGTTCAAATCCCATTCGGAAGAACACCAGTGGAACAGTCAATAAAGTTTCGTACAGAACGTAACTAAAGCTAGAAGGAAGATGATTCACCAAAGACGGGTGATGATTGTTGATGCACCACACAGCATCAGACAGTAGTAACTAACCGAGAACATTAATTATAATAGTTACCTAGTGTGATATAATCTCGTGTAATAGAACACAAGACATGATACTTGAGGCTAGATAGACACGAGTGAGGATCAAGTACATTGACTTTTAACATTAATAACTGTGTACACACTACAAAAAACTTGTGCAATTTTTTTTGGAACGATAGGAACGGACATTGTGTAGGGTGCAACCGGTCCATGATTAACTGTTAATACCACATGTGTCTAATTCGGAAGATCATGAAAGGGGATTACCAGAGGTCTACAGAGGCAAATCAGTATCCAGCAGGATGGTTTCGGCACTGGGTGAGATGTACATGTTCTGACGTAACGTGCTGTGGTCTATCCATGCTGGGATCAGCTGACTGGATTGTTGTCTGAGAGTCCGATTCTACACACTTTATAGAACACGTCACACATTTTCTTCACATACACGTCTCATATACGTTACACTTTTCTTTTAATAAATTAATCTTTATTAATTTTTAGAAGCAAGAGTTGTTGAGTATGTTGCGTTGGGGAAGTATGAGAAGGGGGCATAGTACGACAGTGAGAGAGTGATAGGAAAAGGTGTCCACGGGCTGATGGTGTGTGTTGGACGGAAGCTGGTGGATTCTCCAGAATATTAAAAAGGAGGAAAATATTATAATGTGGGTGTCGACTCTCTTCACTCCAGGGACGACACTGTAAAGGAGGACACGACATTATTGGGGGCTCGTCCGGGATCTTTGGACAGCGGGATCTCTCGTAAACGGAATCTTTGGACAGCGGGATCTCTCGTAAACGGGATCTTTGGACAGCGGGATCTCCCGTAAACGGAATCCTTGGACAGCGAGATCTCCTGCAAGCAGGAACCTTTGACAGTGGGATCTTCTGACAACGGGGTCTTTTGACACGGGATCCTTAGTTATATGAGGGAGATATCATTTTGGAGAATCCAGCTAGAGTGAATGTGGATAGGGGTTAGGACAAATATCTTACCTGTTCACACTTCACACGTCTGCATAGGTCTGTGGTCCTGATTCTACTCTTGTCACTGAGTGAATGTGCTGTGCGTGGTAATATCTAGATTTATAGTACTTGTTCATATATCTGTATAGTAATTTGCAGTTATATTGTACTCGACCTCCTAGCTTACCTCTCTGTATAATGGCCACCCCTAAACTAACTACGTTAGAATTAAAGGCAAAGGGGAAAGAAATGGGATTGGCGGGTTCTGCTCTAACGGATTACATACAGGAAGTGGAGAGAGAGTATCGTCAAGCAGAACGGGAAGATCGAAAGGCCGAGCTGGAATTGAGAAGGATGGAGTTGGAACAAGCAGCTAAGAAATTGGAAGCTGAGCAAGCAGCTAAGAAATTGGAAGTTGCGCAAGCAGCTAAGAAATTGGAAGCTGAGCAAGCAGCTAGGAAATTAGAAGCTGAACAGGAAGCACAGAAAAGGGAGCACGAGTACCGAATGAGGGAACTCGAGTTGAAGAGTCAATCTAATGGAGAAACTGAGGGAGCAGTTGGAGGTTCCTCCATCCCAGGCTCAACACCAGTAGGTGGACATGGGTACCATGCTATGAAGTTTCCTTTAGCGGTCTACGAGGAGGACAAAGAGAAGATTAACCAATACCTTCAACGCTTCGAGGCTATGTCAGTTGCTATGGGTCTGGAGCGTAACAAATGGAATCTTAAGCTATCCCAGGGTTTACGCGGGACCGGATACGAGGTTTATTCTCGCCTGCCACCAGGACATGAGAACAATTATGACGAGTTAAAGACGGCTCTGTTGAAACGATTCGAGGTTACGTCACATACCTACCGGAAAAAATTTCGAGCAGCGAAACGAGAACCAGGAGAGTTGTTTGCCGCCTACAGTTTGCGTCTTAAATCGTATCTCCATAAGTGGATGGATTTGGCTGGGTTCGCACATGACTATGAGAATCTGGAAGAGCTCATGGTGGTCGACCAGCTGAAGAAGCAAATGTCTAAACCTCTCAGGACGTTCCTGGGAGAACAAGGAGCGGAACGTATTGACCTCGTGACTAAATTAGCAGAACGGTTCGTCGAGGTACATGGGGAGGCAGGGGAAAACCTTTCCACCAACTCCAAAAGTCAAGAGAAACATGACAAGAAGAAAGCAAAAAACTCAGGAACCAAAAAGTGGGAACCTTATATGCAAAAATCAGAGGATAGTTCAGAGAAGAAGAAGGAGGGAAGCAAGAGCACTTCAAGCTCTACACCTAAACGACCGTGGTCGGAGAAGTGGTGTTCAATTTGTAAGTCACCCTCTCACAATACGAGGGACTGCAAATCAAAGGCTAAGAACCCTCACTTCGCAGCATGTCAAGTGACTTCCAAGGAGGTTGTCACAGAAAATGCCAAGGTCAACAAGGAAGCTCGCCACCAGGAGAGCTCACTCAAGTCCGGCCCTAGAAAATCTAGGACAGGGAACTGGTGCAACCAATGCAAGTCGAATACGCACAATGCTATTGACTGCAGAGGAGAGTCAGGAGACACTCAATTCGTCGTGTGCCCCGGAAAACCTAAGGTGGAGCCCACTGAACAGGTCGAGGCCGAGGAAGAGACTCCAGACCAGGAAAAAACCACCTGTAGTGGAATTGGTAGAGGTTAACGGTCGTCAAGTGGAGTGTTTATACGACACAGGACTGGACGGGGAGGCCGTGATTTCTGCGGATCTGGTACATCCAGAACAATTCACAGGTGAGACATTGGATATACAGCCTGCACAGAAGAGTGCTGTAGTCATGAAGTTGCCTATTGCTAATGTGAGATTCGGTCAAGGTACGTCACCGGCACCATCAAGGCCGCTGTATTGACCGATCCCATTTTTCCAGTCATCCTAGGTTGCCGGTATGTCTTTCTGGGAATGCCCAGGGAGCCAATCCATAAGGGAGCAATGCAGACTCGCTCTCAGACGAAAACGGAAGAGGCAGACGCAATTGTGACTAACCCAATGCCGGGGGAGCTACGAACTGCCCAGAGTGAGGATGATACTTTACGTCCTTGCTACAAAAAGCTGCAGAAAAGTGCTGATCCACCAGGACGGGGGCAGTACTACATGAAGAATAGGATACTCTACAGGAGAGCAGGAAGGGGAGACAACCTATACGGTCAGTTGGTCGTCCCGAAAGCTCACCGGTCCCAGATTCTTCATATGGGGCATACCATCTCCTTTAGTGGACACGTGGGTATTGCCGCCACCATGCAGCGGATTTCCTGCCATTACTATTGGCCGGGAATGACAGATGATGTGCGTCGGTATGTGAAGTCATGCCCTGAGTGCCAGAGGGTGGCACCGAAACACTGGACAGCACCGGTGGTGTTGGGTGAGATGCCCATCATGAACTCTCCTTTCGAGAGGGTAGCCATCGATATCGTGGGTCCACTTCCCAGGACTAGGAAGAGGAACATGTAAATACTCACAATGGTGGATTGCTGTACAATGTGGGTTGAGGCTATACCGTTGACCACGATTGACTCGAAAAGAGTGGCGGACGCACTGATGGAGGCCTTTACCAGATTAGGCTTTCCGGATCAAATTCTGACGGACAATGGATCTCAGTTTTGTGGAAAACTCATGGAGGAGGTATTTAGGGTGTTTCCCTCTAACCACATACATACCAGCCCTTACCACCCTCAAGCCAATGGACAAGTAGAGCGTTTCAACGGCACGTTGATGACAATGCTCAGGAAACTAGCGCAGGAAAAACCTGATAGGTGGGATGAATATATCCCAGCAGCACTCTTTGCCTATCGGGAAGTTCCTCATGGCTAAACAGGACTACCACCCGCTACGTTGCTGTTTGGTCGTCCAATCAAAGGACCGTTGGAAGCCATGTTGAGGAGTTGGACTGAAGAGGGGACGTCAGAAGAAGTGATCTCATCCTATAAATACGTGGAGGAACTGAAAGAAAAACTCCTCAAGGGATGGACTCTGGCAAATCAAAACTTGAAAAAGGCCAGGAAAAGACATGCGGCTTACTACAACCGTAGGTCTAAAGAAAGATCTCTAGAGGTAGGAGATAAAGTCTTGTTGCTACTCCCAACGGGAAACAACAAACTGGAGATAGGTTGGCAAGGACCATTTCCCGTGGAAAGGGTGATATCCAGAACCAACTATCAGATCCGGATCCGGGGAAAGTCGAAGATTTTCCATATCAATCTCTTGCGGAAATACGAAGAGAGACCCGGAGACAAGGCAGCTCACCTCATGGCAATGGCAGTTGCAGTGGAGACAGAAGTGGGAACCAGCGAGGACAGGGAATATCCCTTAGTACACCAGGAAACCTATAGGGATGTGCAAGTGAACCCTGATCTGACCTCCCAGGAGAGGGAAAAGATAACCCAGGTTCTCAAGTCTCATAAGGAGATACTGACTGATAAACCCGGACGAACGAGGTTGGTGGAGTTCGAGATGACTTTGACCACGCAGGAGCCTGTTCGTCAAAAGGTTTACCCAGTGCCATTCTCTAAAGAAAAGGCCCTGGAGGAGGAAATACAGAAACTGCTGGAGGATGACGTGATCCACATCCCCATACAATGCGGGGGTAGTTTTGTTACGCAAACCAAGTGGAGAACACCGGTTGTGTATAGACTACCGACTTCTGAACTGTCACACACAATTTCAGGTGGAACCTTTGCCGAATCCAACTCAGTTATTCGCTAGGCTCCATAAGGCTCGATACTTTTCAAAGGTGGATCTGAGTCGGGGGTACTATCAGATACCAGTCAAACCGGAGATTCGACCTCTGTTGGCTTTCAGTACACCCAGTGGACACTACGAATTCAAGGTCATGCCCTTTGGACTCAGCAATGCACCTAGTGTGTTTACACGCATGATGAGGACTTTACTAGATCCGTTACAGGATCCGTCCATCATCTCATTCATGGATGATATTCTGATTTCCAGTGACAGCTTGGATGACCACTTACAATCCTTGGAGAGAGTGTTTAATAGACTCAAGGAAGCAGGTCTTACTGCTCGTCCAACCAAGTGCATGATTGGTTACCAGACTCTGGAATTTCTAGGTCACACCATCACTCCAGGACACATTGTTCCAGAAGAGAAGAACCTGGAGAAAATCAGAAATGCACCTAGACCAAAAACGAAGAAGGATGTGCGATCTTTTCTCTCGTTGTGTGGGTTCTACCACAAATTTATCCCACATTTCACTGAACTGGGAGCTCCGTTGACGGAAACCCTGAAAAAGGGATTCCCGGACCAAATCATTTGGACACCAGAATGCGAGAATGCCTATAGTCAGTTAAAGGAGGCCTTGGTCAGCAAACCTGTATTACAGCTCCCTGACCTTTCCAAACAATTTGTGTTGAGAACAGATGCGAGTGCGATTGGAATTGGAGCAGCTTTGTTACAGGAAGGAAAAGACGATGCTTCGGTTTTGAAACCTGTGGCATACGCAAGCAAGAAATTACTACAGGCGGAGAGGAATTATTCAACCGTCGAGAGAGAGTGCTTGTCCCTCGTATGGGCAGTGCAAAAATTCCAGCCATATTTGTATGGAGTTAAGTTTCGAGTCCAGTCGGATCATCAGCCCCTGATGTTCCTGGCTACTTCTCAGAAGCTCAACGCCCGTTTGATGCGGTGGTCGTTGTTACTTCAACCTTATAATTTCACAGTGGAGTACATTCCTGGGAAGGAAAATGTTGGAGCGGATTTCTTGTCAAGACACCCAGTTCCTGAAGAAGAAGAATGAATCATCTGGATTAAAATCGTGGTGGAGAAGAGTGAGATGGACTACTCTCTTAAGAGGGGGCCTATGTCACATAATGGTCCAACATGATTTAACCAGTGATGAGAATAAAGGGCGATCTGAATTAGTGGATGTTCGAGACCAAAGGTTGTTTTAACTAATCCAGGAAATGGAACTGCACGTGTTTACATCTGGTCGACGGATCGGGAACACTCAGTGGTGAGGAAGACGGGTCCCGGCAGCGCTTTGACAGTTCATAAACAAGTTGGATTGAAAACGGAAGTACTCAGCTCGGAAGAAAACAGTCCATCTGTCATATAGTTTCCGGACATCACGCAGATGGGCAGATTGCTATTGACAGCTTGTTGGGGAAACCTGTTGTTGGGATCATACAGTAACTCGTTAGTTGGTTGGGGGAGTAGAAACAAGTGATGACAACTTTGACAGTGACTAAGGCAAGGGAGAATCGATTCTTGACAATGGCTGATATGAAAAATAAATAACACCTGCAGGACGTCACCCATATCACGTGACCAATTTTAGGGGTTTGCCAGAAAACCATGATTGGAGATGGCGAGTTGACAACAACCGTGGATTATGATGGACGTGTTTGTGGGAGAGCTCTACAGTGTTAGGTTAATTCTAGATTAACTAGCATGTGTCGTTATGGCAAAGTGTAGTAGCCATCCCGGGAATGAGGCGGTTTTGCATAAGGTAGTCAATATAGTCTATTAGTTCTAATTAATATAGACTGTAGCCTTGTTAAAACTATAGTGTGATGATTAGCACTGTTAGTGGAAACTAGTTAGAGTAGAATAGTGATATTAGCTCTGCTAGTTAAGAATAGAGTAGGGTAGTGGTGATAAGCTATGCTAGTTAAGAATCGAGTAATGATGGATAATTGGGAGACGGGGGAATTGGCCGCTGGGGTTTTGCACTCTGTATGGGTCTTTCCTTGTCATAGCCTGATTCGGCCCTAGGTGGGTAGCTAATCTGCTCTATGACAACGTTTAGTTAGCTAAAGATCATTAAGCAAGGCAATAGGCTTACACTCAGCCGATAGGATCAGTGACTAGTACCATCACAAGATGTGTTGTTTCTATCCTAGGTTCCCTACCAGATCCGAGGAAACTCAACAAGTTTTTAGGAAAGGTTCAAATCCCATTCGGAAGAACACCAGTGGAACAGTCAATAAAGTTTCGTACAGAACGTAACTAAAGCTAGAAGGAAGATGATTCACCAAAGACGGGTGATGATTGTTGATGCACCACACAGCATCAGACAGTAGTAACTAACCGAGAACATTAATTATAATAGTTACCTAGTGTGATATAATCTCGTGTAATAGAACACAAGACATGATACTTGAGGCTAGATAGACACGAGTGAGGATCAAGTACATTGACTTTTAACATTAATAACTGTGTACACACTACAAAGGACTTGTGCAATTTTTTTTGGGAACGATAGGAACGGACATTGTGTAGGGTGCAACCAGTCCATGATTAACTGTTAATACCACCGGTGTCTATTTCGGAAGATCATGAAAGGGGATTACCAGAGGTCTACAGAGGCAAATCAGTATCCAGCAGGATGGTTTCGGCACTGGGTGAGATGTACATGTTCTGACGTAACGTGCTGTGGTCTATCCTTGCTGGGATCAGCTGACTGGGTTGTTGTCTGAGAGTCCGATTCTACACACTTTATAGAACACGTCACACATTTTCTTCACATACACGTCTCATATACGTTACACTTTTCTTTTAATAAATTAATCTTTATTAATTTTTAGAAGCAAGAGTTGTTGAGTATGTTGCGTTGGGGAAGTATGAGAAGGGGGCATAGTACGACAGTGAGAGGGTGATAGGAAAAGGTGTCCACGGGCTGATGGAGTGTGTTGGACGGAAGCTGGTGGATTCTCCAGAATATTAAAAAAGGAGGAAAATATTATAATGTGGGTGTCGACTCTCTTCACTCCAGGGACGACACTGTAAAGGAGGACACGACAGGTGTCTGCAAAGAATTCTTGGTATTAAGTGGCTAGACAAAATCAAAAATACTGTAGTACTGGAAAGATCAGGTTGTGTGACGGTTTATTCCACGCTCAGTCTTCCTAGACTTAGATGGATAGGACATCTTAGGAGGATGGATGATGGTAGAATACCAAAGGACATCTTTTTTTGTGAATTACAGATGAGTAAGAGATCTCAGGATCGGCCTCTACTACGATACAAAGATGTGTGTAAACGGGAGATGATTGATACAGGCATTGATATTGCACATTGGTAGCACGTCGCCGCTGAACGTGTTGTATGGAGGGCAAACATCAGAAATGGAAGAAAGACAAAGGATACAATTATTGCAGATAAGCCACACACCGAGCATGTGCGACGTAAGATGGTGCATGATGGTGAAAATGACCACGTGTTCATATGCACCCACTGTGAACGAACATTTACAGCGCGAATTGGCCTTATCAGTCACATTCGCTACCGCCATGGGTAAAAGTTATTATGCCTTTTTGAAGCACAAACTATCGTCTGTCAAGACGGTAAGGTGCCAATGTATATGTATAAACTGAGATTAGATGCGGAGTTCCAGTCAACAGGTTAATTTGAACCCTGTCCTCTACAGGTGGAGGTGGACGCTTTACCTCGAAACCTTCCCGCCACGTTAACAATAATAAACTTTACGCCACACATTCTTCAGCAAGGCACTGTCGTAATTTGGAGACTGCATCCTCTGCTTGGATCGTTCGGTTAATACACTCTCTACTGCAGTCTGTATATAGTCTCTGACCTATACATGATTCGCTTACATCTATGCGCCTTGAGGCGTACTGAGTATTGTGTAAGTAAAGTATATTATCGTTTACACGACTTAAGACGCTTTGAGAAAATGGTGCAAGACCAATAATTGTATAGACCTGTCGATACTCGGTGAGTGATGTGAACAGTATCTCCCCCCACCTCCCCGTCTTTACTTCCCAAGACATTTCCTGTCACATATTGTAGGTTCACACTGAGAACACAGATCTATTTTTAAAAATTCCAATCCGCTCCGATGCGGATTGGACCCATGACCACGGGGGTCGATAAGCGAGTGAATAGCCACAACGTTAATACTGCGCCCGTGCTTTATATAATGCTACCCTTGTATTTCGTTGTGGTAAACGCTCCCAATGTGGTAAGAGGAAACGCTGTAAAGGAAACTGCCGGAATTGATTACGACTGTGACGGGACAGCCCCGGCAGCATCAGAATTACACAAGTTTGAAAGGAATTAAAGAGCCCACAATATGTTTCTATCATTCTCTAAAAGCATAAACGTCCACCAGAAAATGATAGAAATGCAAGAGGATTGAAAACAAGAGAAAAATACATTTTGACCACGCACGCCCCATCATTTCTGTAATGCTGGGTCTGAGAAAGCTTTGATGTCCAGATCAAAGTTAAAACCCAGACACCACGGCACCAGTCGGCAGGCGCTATCAAAGGTTGAAAACTCATTGTTTTCAGTACAAGGGAAGAGAAAGACAAAGTGTGAAATCTAGGCTGGGGACTACGTTGATACATCGCGGAGCCAGTCAGTTGAGATTGACGTGTTAGTTTAGAATCCTGCGGTTGGAATAGGGACTGACACCTAACACCTTACGGTTAACCTGACCCAACGTGTAAACCAGCCACGGCAGAATGGGAGATAAGAGGATCAGCCAGACCCGTCTGAAATAATACATGGCAGTGCTACTCGGGGAAAAACCCCTGTGATCCAAAGACGGCAATATAATGCAGGCTTAACACCTATCCGCAATACGGGGCAAAGTAGGAACACATGGCTGACACATTTCTGCCAGCAACCCAGGAAGGCGGGTGTTAACAGCAGATTGGAATGTAATGACGCAAAGGCATTGCCGCCAAAGCATGTTTCATTGTTTCAGGCTTGGGGGGCATCGGTCAATTTGATTGAAACATGAAACTATCGTCCAAAGGAAAGGAGGAGGGGTGAAAAGAATTTGGCACTTAATCCATCTGGGTAAATCGTCCTACATGAAAAATAGGTGGAGCTAACAGGAACTTGGACATAGTAATTAGCTAGCGTGGAAACTAGCCAGGAACGGAGAGAATAAAACTACGAGCAGTGGCCAGCAAGACTTCAGACGCATTTACAATAGCATTCTTAGGATACCTACTGGAGAAATATTAACATTTCGTTCTGTTGGACTTCTGTACGAAGTCGTATGACAGGATTTCCTAGCTATAACCCAGGTAATACCATTACTCTGATTAGTTTGTCTGCTAGTCTGAAGGCTTGTGTAGTTTCTTGTTCTGCATATTCTCCCAAACTTTACACTGGTGGATTTTCTTTGTACTTAATGTTCCAGTTCTAGCTTTGCGAGAACTATCATCTTTCATTCACCACTTGGTTGTTTGATTTGTTGTATGTGATAATTTGGAGAAATCCAGTATCCAAGCTACATGAGCGTGTGGCTTATGCATGTACAGGAGATACATTTAGATTCATCCTGTATGATGTTAAACATTTGGGAGACTGACTACTTAGGTGAAATTCCTGAGAGCTACCAGTCTCTTGATAGCGTCCAATTAACATTGATTATTTGGACCAACACTTTGAGTGCCTACCAAGATTGTGGTGAAACCACTTGGTTTGAGGAATGGCACCAGTTCACCTTGTCTGCATGATGTCTGCATGAGGACAGACATGACTTAGGACATTCAATATCCCAGACAGATTCAGGGAAGGCATTTAATGTTCGACAGGACTGTGCGACCAGCCCTTCTGACAAGACAGTATGAATGAATCAGAAAGGGAAAGAGTAAGTGAGGTGAACTTATATGGGAAACACCCCATTACATAAATGTATGTGATGATGTATGTTTTGAGCTATAGATGTTCTAAATGGTTTTATGAATATATACATATATATTTATTTATTTAGAACTGATATATGTTTATGTAACATGCCATCATCTATCATCATACCATCATATATTATGACTTGAATGTATGTTTATATGAATGTATAGACATATGTGTTTGAGATGTGTAGACGTAGATACTACCCATCTCCGTTCGTTGCATTCCAGATCTCTTAGGAGCAATGGACAGTCAACAATCAATATCCGGAAGTGACTTAGCCTTGTGAAGGGACCACTTTGGACTCCTTCAATCTGACAGTGAACTGCGTCTCACTGGGGGAAGCATGACATATGTGACCTCTTAAGTTACGTATACCATAATCATCATCATTATCATATGATCATCAATAGCAATAATAAACACAGTTGTTGTATTTTAAACTCAGTTGTCTGTATAATTCTAAATGTTTATAAATGTTTGTGTAGCGTAATCAAGTACACACATTATATCATTTAGTGGGGGTTCGCACACATTGTCCAGAAGGGGGAAGTTATGTCAGGGAGGGACCTTGCCTATGCAGTCATAAGTAACCAGATTACGTTACATAGCTTAACTCCTCCTTTCTCACTTCTGGTGATACCAAGTACAGCCACATCTATATAGATATATTCTATCTTCAGCGAGCCACTTCTTGGCTGTTTTCTTGAGTATCAGGGACGGTGTCTTAAATCAGCATAACAGACATTTGTTCCACGTTTTCTCTCTGGGATCTGGGGTGGTAATTAATCCCTTCTGACAGAGTTAGGGGATCTTAAACTGCATCCAGAACTAAACCCCAGCAGAAGAAAATGATGTTGGCTGGGTGGTTGCCCAACCGGGAGCTACCTCAAGCCAGTTGGTGACAACGACACTTGGGAGATTGTTGTCAAAGACCGAAATTCGTGGCGTACATCATTACGCAAGGGTGCAGTCACTTGTGAAGCAAACAAGATTGAAAGAGCTGTGGAAAACAAAGGCTGTACATAAAAAAAATCCGTAAGAGATCCTCTTCATGACACGTCAAGCATTCTTTGCCCACATTGTCAAAGAACATTTCGAGCCAATAAAAGCCTTATCAGCCATCTTAGAACTAACGGCTCCATACTTTCAACCGCACAGGATGAAATGGATGGTCATCATCATTCTTGATGGACAAACAACACTGCTAGTTCCTTGTATTTCTAAAACAATCGTCATTTGATTGGTGATGTGGTCACTATGACGCTGGCCGCCTTCATATCTCAGGACGTTATATGGTACTCATTTTAGGCCGGGTGGGCCTGGGAGCCCAGGTCAAATAAAAAGGAATTGGCGTCTATAGAGATGCGACAAGATGCACACCGATCCAATTAAATGTCCTATTATCGTTGAGATATCAAATATTCCGCATTCGAATAATATCATTGTCTATGCCGTTTTAAGAATTTCAGCCAAATTATAATTTATTTATGCAATTCATATGATACATAACTCTGCAGTTTGCACATGGCAAGATGCACCACATACTCCAGGCAATAAAACGCGCAATCTGTCGTTTGTGGTTTCTGTGTTTAAATTCACTGAAGGAATACATTGTTTTAAACAAAAGTTGTGGCCCTGGACACCTTCAGAGACAAACTATATATAGATTTTACTGCGTCGAAAGAACAATCAAATTCATATGTGAGACACGAACCGAGGTCCGAGAAAGAAATAAGTAAGGATAAAAGTAAAGATAACACCGTACAAATATGTCTGGTAACAAGGGAGGCATGTGAAATGAAAAGTGAAACGTTGCGTTAAGTAAACATACGGAGATTTTGTTATGGATTTTACATGGCCATGTTTGGCTATCACTTACAGGAATGTTTACTCACTTGGCACGTGAACAGAGATATACAACATGGCAACAGCTGGCCCCTGTAGGCAGATTGTGACTAACGCTATAATATATTGTTCAAGTACAACCCATGCTGTCGTTAAGTAACAGGTCAACAAGGCAATAAGAATATGCTCAGGCGCCTCTATGGGTAGTTATTATTTTTATATGCACGAAAGACTGCGATAGAGTTCGTCGTGGCAAAGTGGCTAGCGCGCCTGTCTGCCAAGACAGTGGTCGGGTTCATTTCCCAGAAGAGGCACTGTTATTATTTTTCGACCATTGTGGCTATGGGATCGACTAAGCCTCTTGAAGATGGTCCTCAGGCAATTTTCACAGTTTTCAGGGAATCGTCTAGGCATGAAAGGCTACAAAGAAGGGAATCGCTCACCTCACATCATATGTCGTTGTCTAGAATAAGTTAAGGTCTAACATTACAAACCCTAGATGCTGTATCTGCTATTGGATCACCTTTAAATGTTGTGAAGACAGTAACTGGTCACCTCATTTCATATGTCTATTACACATTGTTTATGCGAAGCCCTTTCAGGTCTCCTGTAGCATCTGTCACCGGCTTGATTTTATTTGTATTAATCAAGAGTTCCGTTGGTTATATAATGAGAAGAGAGACATCCGAAAACACCGTGGACACTGGGAAGATCAGTGAGAGAACACGTTGAGGCAGACAGAGATGAAGTATGCTGGATGGCCTGGGGCGGTGGCATGAAGGGATATCATCACCATTATAGTGTAGGTCTGAGAAAGGTGGCCTGTGGAATGGTTTGTAAACAGGTCTAGGACAGTGATTCTCAAACTGCCTTCGCAATGTAGTCAGCATACGTTTCAGGACACGTCGTACAGCCCGCGAGTGATGAAGTAGAACTGAGAAGAGTTATATGTGGAATGGTTTGTAAATGGGGCGTGGACATTGATTCTCAAACTGCCTTCGCTCTATAGCCTACATAACTTTTAGGAACCGCCCCAGCGTCACGTTACAAACATATCGAATTATCAAAATGGAACTATCATCATTACACACTGGGCACGGGAATATCATTAAATATTGTGAAGACATAAACTAGTCACCTCATTTCATATTTCCATTACACATTTTTATGCGAAGACTTTTATAGGTCTACTGTAGTTTCTGCCAACGGCTTGCTTTGACGTATATTAAACTAGCATTTAATTGGTCATGTAATGAGAAGAGAGACTCAGAAAACATCGTGGCAACTAGGAAGATCATGAGAGAACACACTGAGGCAGACCGAGAGGAATGATGTTGGATAGCCTGGGACGGTGGCGTGGATGATTATCAGCAAATTTAACTTAGGACAGAGATCTGTGGAGAGACATGAACGCTTACGCCAGTTCGCCACAGGAAACATGATGATGATGATAAATAAGAGTTATCGTGACTTGAGCCACGTCGCCCAGTGTTTCATATTCCCACAACGCTAAATATAACTTTCGTTGACAACAGTCGATAGATATAGAATTACAGCCGTTAGGGGATTAATTTATGTTTCCGTTATCTTCACTGATGGTTATTTATGCGATCACAACAGCCACAGATATGATCGATGATTCGTCCTTCCATAAGCAAGCCAATGTTACTTGTAATCAAAGCCTTATATTGGTTGTGTCGAATGCATTCGCTAGAGATATACAACATGCAGTCTAATCTCAAGCTTGGATTTCTAACGTACCTGTATAATCAGGAATGGAGGAGGGGGATGAAAAGAAGGTCGAATATAAGGACGATTATAAAAGTGAGGCGAAGGAGAAGACGGTAGAAGAAGATGGAAGAAGAAGGAAGATGAAAGAGAACACGTGGATGAAGGAAGATGAAGGAAGGGGGGGGGGGGAAGAACGAAGGAAGTAGATGATGCGAAAAAAAAGAAAGTGCACATAAGGTTGCAGACGGGAGTAGAGTAACAGAAGAAGAAGGAAGGGATGGGGAGAAGCAATTAGTGAGAAAGAATGAGAAGGGTGAAAGTGAAAGAAGAAGAAAGGAGGAAACAGAAGCAAGTATATATATATATAATGTGGATTAGCTTTCCCTATTAATAGTGTCCCTCGCCATCAGGCGAATCCACTCCGACTTAGAGGTACTTGTAATTTACGTCCCCAAGTCAAGGACGACAGGTCAACATTTCAGTCCAGCTGTCATTTGTAGGGGTTGAACTGCTAACCTCATGTGTAAGAATACGTGTTCTTTTCCATTCGACCATGCTGACCTGCGCAATAGAAGTGATATTTTAGGCGTTATAATAAACAATTCCCGTCTGTGTATATTTATGTAACCAGAATATTATCTGACAGACGGACATACACTAAACAGACAGACAGAAGACGGACAGACAGCTAGACAGCCAGACATGTAAATCAAATAGCAGGCATGTAGACAGCCAGTCAGTCAAGCAGGCAAATATGAATACATACAAGCAGCGCGGCAATCAGACATTCATACATTCACGCATACAGACAGACAGACATGTTGGTATCTAATAGGTGGGAGGGTGAACGTAAAGGTAAAAAGGTTTAAACATGATAACAATTATGAATAAATGACCTTTTTCCCACATACATTGCCATTCGAATTCATGTGCATGTTTTAAAGAGTTTTGTGGAATTATGAAGGATAGTGATCTGTATGCCTGACTAAGACTTCTTGTGAAAGTACTGAACCACTGAAGACCAATGAGGAAGGGTGGAGAGGTTAGGACGGAAGGGATCGGCATAATGTGGTGGTCAAGCCGTCTGCTTCTAGCTCAGAAGGTTGTGGGTTCGAATTCGTACTCCGTCATTCAGTTCATGTGTGCTTTTGACCTGGACCCCTGTGGGTCGTCGCTGCAGCTAGAGAGTTCGTGCTCTGTGCGACGCTTTAGAATGGCGGGTAGCCAATCTGCGGAGAGAGACCGGGATACATGGAAATATCCGGTGCAATGAAGTGAATCCGCTTGTCTCTGACCCCTCTGTTTATAAATACGATGTTTTGGTTGACTTAACCGAGACTTGAACTAAGGGATATTATTGCAAATGTAGATAGTTTCAAATGTGACCGCAATTTTCATTTGTGTATCTTATGTCATGATGACTGCAATGTTTACGGTTTGCTTGCGAAAAATAATTAAACACTACTGTAAATACAGGAAAGCAGGTGATTAAATAATAACGAATTCAAAGCTAGGAAATATGCATCCGATTCTTGAAGGGATAATTTGTCAATGTAATCTCCCCGGCAAACATTGTATTTGTCAACAGGGTAAACTTGCATCGGGCAAAGGTTCGTTTACATGGAACTGACATGCAAACTTTCCCAGGAGAAATGTGTATGGGTTATAGCACACGAGAGATGGTGTAGGGCTGAGAAGGTTGAGATGTGCATTGGTTTTTAAATTGCTCTAGGATAGTGATTCTCAAACCGTTTTCGCAATGTGGTCAGCATACGTTTGAGGATACGTCGTATAGCACACGAATGATGAAGCACGGAAGAGACTTGATCTGTGGAGTCGTTTGTAATTGCGTCTAGGACACTGGTTCTCAAACTGTTTTCACACTATAGCCTTCATACATTTTTAGGCCCTTACCAGCGTCACTTTTCATAAATATCGAATCATCAAAATAGACTATCAACACTACACGCCGGACACTCACAGCTCACATCTTGACAATCACATATACAGACATAACTGCTCCTGTTGTACTACATCTAATAAGTAAAATTAATTAAAGGACAATAAGTTACTATCACTGAATGTAAGAAAGATAGTGCTGAAATGCTATCTATAACCAATAAGTTACTATCACTGAATGTAAGAAAGATAGTGCTGAAATGCTATCTATAACCAATAAGTTACTATCACTGAATGTAAGAAAGATAGTGCTGAAATGCTATCTATAACCAATAAGTTACTATCACTGAATGTAAGAAAGATAGTGCTGAAATGCTATCTATAACCAATAAGTTACTATCACTGAATGTAAGAAAGATAGTGCTGAAATGCTATCTATAACCAATAAGTTACTATCACTGAATGTAAGAAAGATAGTGCTGAAATGCTATCTATAACCAATAAGTTACTATCACTGAATGTAAGAAAGATAGTGCTGAAATGCTATCTATAACCAGTTTTGCTTTATGGTAGTGAATCTTGGAACGTAATTGAACAAATTAAGAAGAAATTAAAAGAAACAGAGATGTGGTTCCCGAGAAGAATGTTGCGAATTCCCTGGACTACCAGAGTGACTAACAACGATTTCCTAAAACAGGCTAATTAAACTAGAATATTATATTCAAAAATAAGAAAGACACAAACAGCTTTCTTTGGTTATGTGATGAGAAGAGAGGCATTGAAGAACATCGTGACAACTGGAAATTTCGAGGGGAAGAGAGGCAGAAGCAGGCTTAGAGAAATGATGCTGGATGGATTGAGACAGTGACATGGAGGAATACCATTAGCAGAGTTGATCCAGAACACCAAAGACCGAGATCTGTGGAGAGCTATGAACGCCTAAGGCAGCTGACAGGGCACCAGATGACGATGAATTAAAGGATTCTTAAATGCATTATGGCGCATTGGGCAATGGATGTTTGTATATACCAATCGTCACTCGGCCTTTACTCCCCAAGACATTTCTTGGTACCCATATTATGATGTATTGGCCTGGGACCATGGATCAGTTTTAAAAATCCGAATCTACCCCCAAAGCAATACAAACCCATGACCACCGATCCGGTAGAAGCTTTTATAGCCACTGCGCGATCTCGGGTTCTCATAATCTAAAACCAAATCAAAACCTCGCCTCTCCTGAAACATGTGAATATTCAATGTCTGGACCCTACTGATCTTTTTGGGAATCACTGGCCTAGAATAAATTGTGAAGAGCAATGTGCAAGCTGGAGGGGGAGTGTTAGGCTGAAAGCAATCTAACGGGACGCAGAGTTGTTCAACTGTCGTGATTTGCATGTGATGGAGCAAAGTGGTCGGATTTTCTTGTTGCCTTCCTTACATGAGGGTGGTGCCGCTGTAGGGCAGTAGATGGACGCTGATATACCAGGCTGGGTGGTTATGGATTCGAACCGCATCGGGATGTATTCGGATTTTGAAAATTGACTTGGTCTCCCAAGGTAAATCCTATCTAAAATAGGTACCATGAAATAGTTTAAAAAGTAAATGTGACCCGAGTAATACTAACTTTATCACCCAGTAAGTGCCGATTGGTCTATGTAATTATGGATGTATGACCAAAGATCAGAAATGAAGAAATCAGGACTGAAGTGGGGGTTATAGCTGCACTAGATTTTATTAGAAAGCAGCAAGTGAAATGGTTTGGCCATGCAAGTAGGTTACCAACTAACAGATACCACAACAAGCAATGATGTACAGACGAGAGGGAAGCAGAGGATGAGGCCGACCACGTAAACGATGGATGCAGGGAATAACAGAGTCCATGGGAATATCGATACATGAAGCCCATGAGCGGGCACTCTTTTGCTGTTTATACTTCACCTCGACACCGCAAGGCACAAGAGGAACATGATGAGATTAGCTGAGATGAGATAACCATATGCCAACAGTCCTAGTTAGGATTAACTCGGAAAAAACAAAACATATAAAGAAGGTCAAAACTCTTTCAGATTTCTAAACCCTGCACGTTTTTGGTTACTTGATCATTACTTTTTTATTCATAAGCATTTACTTCTTCTCATTTACATTCAAGTCTATTGATTTGTTTAAATATATGTCTAATACTCTCACTTTCGTAATATGATATCGATGTGCTTACGAAACTCTAAAATCTGAAGTTATCTTTAAACTTTCAGCTTCTTACATTAGTCCTTATTGAAGAATCATTAATTGTGCCTAAGTAAACTGTTATCAAAGGCGTGCGCGTTAATGTAGTCAAAAGTTAGTTAGGCGGACAATGTCATGAGCCCCCTAGGATGAATGGTTGACGCCTGCGTTCGTCATTTGCCAACAGAGGTAATTATGTATGTGCATTCAGGCTTACAAGAATGTGGTCGCTCTATTATATCACAGACTCATTGCAGGTTCCTGCTTCCGGACACGTTTTTTGTTGTTGTTTTGTTGCAAACTGTACAATTTTTTTTTATTTTATTTCTTTTTTGGGGGGGGGGGGGGGGGTTAAATTTAGATGCATGTCCTTCACATGATGTAGCAGTCAACCCCAGCCTTTTGGATGTGCGTGATTCCTGGGCAAGATTTACGTTCAGTAGTTTGCCATTGCTTTCTGAACGACCGGAACCTATACCTTTATATTTTCGAAAAATCCAGCACAGCTGTGTTTCGAAACCTGGTATACGGGATTATGAATTGTGTCCGTAACACCTTCGTCACGGAGTCCGGTCTACACCTGTTAACAACTCATAACATTACAACAGCTATGGATGATGCATTATTAGTGCAGTTACCTCTACTACTAGTACAATTACTTCAGCTGCTGCTTCTGCTGCAACAACTACTACTACCACTATTGCCGCTGCTACTATTATTACTACCACCACCACCACCACCACCACAAGTACATTACTTCTTTTCTTTAGTGCTTTATGCGTGTCATTTATATAAATGTCTATTGATGTGTTTACTACTATTACCCACTACCGCCACCAGCTCTTCTACTGCAATACTATCGCTACTGCTAATACTACACAATTACTACTACGGCTTCTGCCGCTGCCGATTACAGTACTGTTGTCTAGTGTATCGATCATGTGAAATTAGTTGTGAAACATCATTAGACAAGTAACTGAAAAGGTATAACATGAACAACAAACAGTTTTCAGATTAGCCGGCGGCGACTTCAGCTTGTTTCGGTTGCGAAGGGTAGTAAGCATTCACTCTCCACAAGTGTTAGGAGTATGTGCAGAAAATGAAATGAATTCTGTTAAACGTGATGAGTCCTGTGATCATTTTGATCAATTCGTAATTGGTTGAAATCTAATTCCGGAACACATTGATCCAGATCACACGGTCATCCTCAAAACTATTACTAAGGGACCAGAAGAGTTAATTCTGACTAAATTTTCTGTTTTATGAACTTGTACACTGAAAGTCCACAGACTAAAGTACACGCTACCAAACATAACAATCAAAGATGCAGAAATGGAAAATCTCACAAACTGTGAATATACTGGTTTCATGATCAACCACAATAGGAACTTGTAAACAAAGAGAAGACATAAACTGGCCATAACAGTGAAGGAGTTAAACAGTATTTGTTGCCTATAGGACAACACCAGCAAACAGGTAATGGTAACATTGTGTGAGAAATTGCATCGTTCACTAGCAGAATTAGCATATTAGTGGCCATCTCACAATCGCTAAGGGAGAAACTTTAAAGTGATTTGTTACATAAAATGCATTGGAATGCCGTGGACCAAGAAGGGGATAAAAAATTACATTTTATACGATTTAAATATCGAAGAAAACTAGTTAATAAAAAAGTATCATGTCTTGGAAACTAAAATAATATGGCGATGTTACACATCCTAGTGGTTTGGGAAAATAACAGTAATGAAAGAAGTGGTCTTAGAAAAACCAAAGAGGCATGGGTTGACCATTATGAAGATGAACATGGGATATTACAAATGTCCAAAATACAAATACAAAAAAACGTTTATAAGGCACGGGATATGGCACAGAATCGAGACCTTTTTTTATATATATATATCAGCCTGACAGATTTTTACATGGCGTGATAGCTGTCACGATAACAGTGTCATTACTAAAATTGGTGTCTGTCATTCTATAAGATAGTTGAACACAAAAGTCGTACAATCATGCACCTTCATGGCAGTCAATATCTTGCATGCCTCTTCCTTTTGTTCTTCCTCTTCTACTACTTATTCTTCTTTGTACTCTAGTTAAGTGTTGGCGGAAAGAAAGGCAGGCCGGGGGAGGGGGGGGGGGAATTGTAAACACATTTTAAGATTTCTTTCTAAAGATGTGCTGACTTCTCTATCCATTCTCCCATCTGAAGTGAAAACTGACCCTAGATACGTTAAATTCGCTGGGCTGTTTTATTTCCGAGTCCTTTATTTTTATTGAGAGGGTTTCATGCTGTCTGCCTATCACCATTATCCCAGTCTTTTCAATGCTTGTTTCCATTTTACATTTCTCACACTTGGAGTTAACTTGCTTTACATGATTCTGAGGGCTTGCTTCATCTTCTGATATTAACACTTGGTCTTCCACAAATAATAATTATGAAATGATATCTTCTTCTTCGCTGTCTGCTTCTCGGCATATATTGTTAATGGTACTGGGTTAGCACACACTCTTGTCGTACACATGCACTCACTTCAAAAGTTTTTTATGTGACTGCTTTACTACTACGCAACCCTCTGCTTGACGTATATAAGCTGTTGCAAATATTAATTAGATATATTTGCTAATTTCGTCTTTTCTAAAGCAATCCCACCGCATATCCCTCTCAACTCCAAAAGCTGTTTCTTGGTCTGCAAATGCGACATTACAGGTCTTATCATGTTTAACTGTTTTTTCTGAATGTGTTAGTGTGAATATTGTTTTCTGTACAGCTTCTGTTTGATCTAAAACCCATATGTACTTCTGATAATTGTTTTTCCAGTAATGATTTTAATCTTTCAGTGATTTTGACATTCAATTCCAATGTGTGGCTAAGTAGTGAGATTCCTCTGTAATAAGCACAATCTTTCCTTTTACCTTTACTTTTCCAAGGTGGTACATTTATTCTGTTTGCCAATCATCCGGTGTTTCTTGATGAGAATGTAACAAAAACGATGTATTTATAGACCAATCCACAACCGATAAGTGACGTGGTTAATATGATGCCGACTGTCTTTATTTCCAGCAGCATTTCCTAGTACCTCTTTCTATCTGGGTTGACGTGGGAGTCAAAGGTATTATTGAAAACCAAAACGCAAACTTAAATCCCTATCTAGAAGGGAATTTGACAGTTATATCTAATGACTTTCAATGCATTATTTTTTTTTTTAATGTTGCATATCCCTTACAGGATGTTGCAGTCAACACCAGCATTTTCCAGCTGCCGTTGATGTAATAGGCAATTTTTACGTTCAGTAGTTTGCCATTGCTTTCTAAACGACCGGCTCCCATACAAACATACTCGATTTCACAATTTCGAACAGACAACTACTGCACAAATCGGTTGCAGCTGAGTTTCGAAAGCTGGTAAGCGGCTCACGAACAGCGTTCGCAAGCCTTTGACCACGGAGACCAGCATTATTTGGTGTATAAAAAAAATCTATTGAAAAGGCAAGATGATTGACTTCATTGCACCGGGTTTTATCCCATATAGCTCGATCTCTTTCCGCAGGGTGGCTTGCCGAAAGCGTCGCATAAAGAATATAACTCACTAGCACCAGCGATGAACCTCAGGAATCTCAGAGTAAACTTCCTTGGTGAACCGAATGATGTAGGTTTAGAATCGAACGCCGCAGGCGGCGTGATCACTTAACCTTGCATACTCCCTCAATACGTTATTTAGTGAGGTCACTAACCTCACTGCTTCCTGATTCAGTTTCTTCAAGAATGTCGCTTAATATATTCAATTTCGACAAGCATGTTTTTCGGTGCTGCTTTCCTTAGCCTTCGACTGTTCCCAGTCTAACTACAGGCAGTACGTTTATGTATCACCTCCTCTGGTTTATATCCCTTGATTTCTCCGACATGGGAGACCCTACCATAGCTATGCTACTGTCGGCATGACTCTTGGGGTCATTAAAACACACAGGCCCCTCTACCATTGCAAGCTGGAGGCAAAGCAGTTGAGCTCTTCTAATAGCAATCGGCACTCGACGGGTTCGTTTGGTCAGTTTTACTTCGGTTGCCGTTACTTTCCAATGCATTTCATTGTGGCAATATTTGAAGCCCAGGTCAATTTTTAAAAAGTCCGCCTTGATTAGATTCCAAGCACGTAACTATGGGGCTCGTAGATAACGGTGGAAGCACCTGTGGTACCAGGGCTACGTATAACATACTAGCAGCTCCTTAATAAGTAGTTACGTACCATCATTACTTACCGTCAATAAGTCCAGAACTTTCTAATTGATTATTAACGATTAATTACCGTTGTTATTACCCGTTACCAAAAACGTAAGCTTTTAATAATTAAAAGTGCAAGCTATCTTTATGCCGAGAATGAGCATGGTTTGTTGCAGAAAGGTCCATGAAACAACTGGTAGAAGAGAAATTACACCGGAGCTATGTACGATTATGGGTCAATAATAAGTGGTTAAACAGGTTGGTGCAAACTACTCAGCGTAATCTTGCCAAGAAATCAACATACAACTGAAAGATGCTGGTGTTGACAGCGATGTCCTGTAAAGGATATGCAAAAAAAAACAAAAACAAAAAAAAACACGTTGGTGGGATTTTATTGACATGTCAGATGGACATATTTTATAAAAGGAGAGTCTGGCATATGTTACTACACCATCTAGCATGAGAATTGAAGTTAAGGCTGCGACAGCCACCATCTGGTCCTTGGATGGCAGTACAGCCTCACATGTGTTTGTGACGAGCTCACAGAGTATGTTTTGGAAAGTGGTAACAGGCACGTTTAGGAAAGACTGATTAGCTTCGCTTGAAATGATTCTCTGCCAAAGCCATCTAGATGTCCAGGACAATGAATAGGCTGATAGAAAAGCGGCTGTTGCCCCACTGGTAGGATAACTACTTTATGATGAAAGTATTGTGGTGAAGACTTTTTGAGATCATGTGGAAAGAGCAGCTGAACAGACATTTCTAGAAAGATTGGCCCACAAATAAGTGAGCTGATGGTCTTGGCAATACTCACAGCTTAGAATAAACGGCAGAATGACTATTAATGAAATTTATGCTGGAATAATCAACATGAGAACTATTCGGTTGCTTTTGAAGGGGGAAAATGGGGTGGGGGTGAGGGACGAAGCATGTGGGGGACCATCATTCTAACGTACTCACAGAATACATTTCGAGACAGACATTTTGAGTCCCACTGGAGATCGCATTTACTTTCTAATTTTAATATAAGGAGACACAATACTGGATAATTCTGTTTGTTCGAGATTAGTGGCCACAATTCCTTTGTAGTAATTACCAATCCCGTTTGATTCTCTTCATTACAGATGGCACTACTCCTCATGTTTCCAAAGCATTGAGCTGACCGGCGGTTTTATAAATAGCCTGTCGTTAAGTCCTTCTGCCTGTTAATGTTTGCCTTTTATTTTCTGTGTGTCTGTGTTCAGTTGTTATCCACGCATATTGCTTGTCTGTCTACTCTTAACTTTATGTTACAGTTTCATCAAAGAATTAAGATAATGCACACAATCAGTCGGTTCATTCATCTCTCTCTCTCTCTCTGTATTTTAGGAATACGCATTCAAAATATTTAGCTATAAGAGCCACATTAATCCATTCCTTTTATAAGAGTTCGGACCTATGGCATTATTATTTTAAGAGAGTAAGGCACACTCCTCTCTCTTCTTCTTCTTCTTCTTCTTCTTCTTCGTCTTCTCCTCCTCCTCCTCCTCTTCTTCTTCTTCTTCTTCTTCTTCTTCTTCTTCTTCTTCTTCTTCTTCTTCTTCTTCTTCTTCTTCTTCTTCTTCTTCTCCTCTTCCTCCTCCTCCTCCTTCTTCTTCTTCTTCTTCTTTTTCTTCTTCTTCTTCTTCTTCTTCTTCTTCTTCTTCTTCTTCTTCTTCTTCTTCTTCTTCTTCTTCTTCTTCTTCTTCTTCTTCTTCTTCTTCTTCTTCTTCTTCTTCTTCTTCTTCTTCTTCTTCTTCTTCTTCTTCTTCCCCTCTCTCTCTCATTTCTATCTCACGTCAGTCTCTATTTCTCTCTAAATTCTCTCTCTTAACTCTCTCCCTCATTTCTATCTCACGTCAGTCTCTATCTCTCTCTAAATTCTCTCTCTTAACTCTCTCTCTCTCACTCTCTAACTCACTCTCCGGAATGTTAGTCAGGTTAACCGGCAGATTAAGATGGGTGACCAGAACATGACCTGGGAAGAAAATGAGGCCGGGGTGAAATTAACTACTTCACCTATTGGAATGTCAACTAACTTATAAAGATATGGGGCTCCCACTATATATCCAAAACGTTTCAAGATCTTATTATTATTAAATTGTTTTGTTGTTGCATAAACTGTGCGCTACTACGCGCCATACTATGTGGCATGAGTAAAAATATGAACAGAATTTGGTGGAACTGCGGTAAAGCTGTGAACATGTTAACTATATAAAATAACACAAAGTAATGCAGCTTTACATAACATGTGTTTGTATTTGTTTGCTGATGAAGGCTAGTCGCCGCAACGTCCTGTATGTGTCGTAATTCTGTTATGTAAAGATGCATTACTTTGTGTTATTTTAAATAGTTTATGTGGCATGAGGTATGTTAAGAGGCTATGTATGGTTTCCTACAGAAATTAAGTCTTGTAAGCTATGTCAATCTTTGGCAACACGTTATATAGTATTTTATCTTCCCTGTGGATCTCAACCAGCCATGTCTTACTTTCAAAGCGGTGTGTCATCACGTGGTAAAGCAGTGGCTACCACGTCCGTGTATGTTTTATACAATACTAGCTAACGACCCGGCTCGGTGTCGCCTAGCCCCTGGCAGGGAGCGTCTCATTTAATTCATAAAAGTAGTCATTATACATTCAAATACATTTCTCTAAGCGCACAGAGTACGCGTTCGGCCCCTGGGCTCTCGCAGCTAATTTATTGATATTTTATTAATGTATAAGAAGTCTCTGTGAAAATTATGCCCTTGTACAGCGTTTATATGTGGGCCTCTGTAGCTAGGATTGACATACTGTGAATGATAGTAACTATAGTATGTCCCGAAAAGAATGCCTTCATTCACGATCAATTATATTGAAAACTGTCTGTTGCATCGTTATGAAATTTTTCCAGCCGTCTTATATTTACCGCCACCCAAGGAATATGTCTTTGATAGGTCCAAAAGCAACTTAAATCGAAAGCGGCGACATTTCTTTGATGTTTTGCTGAAAAACTAGTGATTTCTCGCTAACAAATTTATGTTTACAGTAATGAAAGCCCCGCCAATTCAGATGACACACAAGGCGTATCCGGATTCGTATGGAAGTGGGTGCAATGAAAGAAGTAGCTTAAAATCGACAGGGTCGGCTGCATTGCACCGGATTTTTATCCCATATGGCTCAGTTTCTTTCCGCAGCGCGGAAAGCGTCGCACAAAGCGCGAACTCCGCACCTCCAGCGACGACCCTAGGGAGTCTCCGAAAAAATGCACTCGTGAAATGAAAGACGCGGCCCGGGATCGAACATACAACCTTCGGAGCCCGAGTCAGACGGCTTGACCACTTCACCACGGAGAATCCCGAGAGGGGTGCAATGTGTAATATTAGTAAAGACAGAGAATTTACAGAGGCATGGGGTAAATAATTTGTAAATTGACAGGAAAGTAGAAGGAATATATTTCTTACCTTATTTTTCATGTTCTTCTTGTTTCTTCAGCTGCTGGTTAATAATTGTACACAAGTATTCATGTTACTAGGATGCATTTAACTTTTTATATTGAGTTCGTGAAAGCTTCCAAATAGCTGTGCGTTAATGTGCGCATGGAGTGAACAGAAATGATGCCGCAATTTAGTCATCATGTTTCCATTTCCAGGATCTGTTCAGCTGTCTGTGTAGTTTGTTCACACGTACACATGGGTGACAGACCCGCTTTCAGTCTTCGTGAAAGATTGTCTACTCTGCTGTTTACTGTTCAGAGACGGAACATAATTACCTTTTTTGCACTATGAAAATAGTTGTCAGTGTCTCTGTAGTGGGCTTTCTTCTTAAGGACCAAGATGTTAGTCCTCTTTTCATTGAAGTTTTTAGATTGATTCGTATGCACGTGTGTTGTCTCCTAATTTTACATCGTGTTTGCTCTCACGTTTCTTGTTATGCCACAATATGTAAGTTTCCACCGCAATATTACTATTCTGTTGGCATTCAATGCGTTTAGTGTTTGTGTGTGTGTGTGTGTGTGTGTGTGTGTGTGCGTGTGCGTGCGTGCGTGCGTGCGTGTGTGTGTGTGTGTGTGTGTGTGTGTGTGTGTGTTTTCCAATACAGTTGTTTGTCACGGCTGAGGGCTTGCGGAATTGAAAATTCATCATAATGGAATACAAACTGTTGCCATTGACATTATGCTGATGCTGTAATGTTTAGGGCCTGCAATTCTTCTGAATATTTGTAGCTAAATATCCCAGTTGGTATGCCCGTGGATTAAGGTCTGCGATCTCAATCAATCATGTGCCATGCCGGAAAGCGTGGGCGGTCATGACTCGCCATTTCACTCGATCACCAGTGTCGTGGATCAGCTCAGTGTTCCTGTCTCGTCCATGCCATGTGGCCAAGCCATCCAGGTATTTTCCTCTCGGTCTGCCTCTTGGTCTGTTTCCTTCGATCTTGCCAGTTGTCACCAAGTTCTCCAATCCATTTCTTCTCATAACATGTCCAAAAAATTTTGAATTTCTACGTCTAATTTCTCTAATCAGTTTACGATGTTCATTTGTCTCCTGTAGTACTTGGTCATTGGTTTTTCTGTCTGTCCATGGTATTCTTTGCATTTTCCTCAGAAACCACATTTCTGCAGCCATCAGATGTTTTTCAGCTTGACTGCCCATTGTCCAAGTTTCACATCCATACAAAAGAACAGGCTCTATGTATCCCTTCAACACTCTTTTTCTCGTTTCAATTGACATCTTTTTATTGGTCAGAATGTTTTTCATCTTGCTAAAGAACCGGTGGGGAATCCCCCCCCCCCCCCCCAGGGGGGAATTTCAGATTTTCCAGGGGGGGGGGGGATGAAGACCGTTTCAAGATCGTGTTAATACAAGAACCGATTACTTGACATAGTTTTTCCCTTCATACTTTACAGTTATGTATGTCTCGTCCTTCAAAAATTCATTTTATAAAGTAAGTAGACCCACAAATCATGTTTTATGTGGATGTCTAGACTTGTTTTAGTATATGCTATTACATTTGCTTTCCACTTTTACGTATACTGTGTAGGGGTGAGGGGATTTTTAGATAGGAAATATGAAGGGGGGGGGGATGACGTTCTGAAAATACGGTGAAGGGGGGAACGGGCCAAATTTTTGATAGGAAGGGGGGGGGGATGGCGTTCTGAAAATATGGTGAAGTGGGGAATGGGCCAAAAAAGGTTGAGAACCACTGTGCTAAAGGCTACTTTCGCCATGGCGATTCTTGTTCTAATCTATTCAAGGCATCTCCCATCAGATGTTATGACTGTTCCGAGATAATTGTACCGATTCACTTGTTAAAGAATATTTCCATTTACTTGTATATTACATTGTCGCACTTCTTCCTTCCTAGTGACGACCATAACCTGAGTCTTTTTACAATTTAATGCTAACCCCAGTTGCTCACTGTGTACAACAACCGCATCTACTAATTGTTGCAGGTCCTGCGCATTGTCTGCAATTAATACTGTATCATCTGCATATCTAATATTATTGATGTTTCGTCCTCCAATGCTGATTCCATTTATATCCTCTACATTTCTGAAAATATTTTCACTGTATAGGGAAAAAAGATCTGGAGACATCACACATCCCTGCCTAACACCTCTTTTAATTGGCTGATACTGTCCCACTTCATTATCAATCCTTAATGCAGCTTGTTGTTTCCAACATATGTTTTTTATTAGTCATATGTCTTTCCCATCAATTTGTAGATCTGCAAGCATATCCACCATGTTGACATGTCTAACTCTATCAAAAGCCTTTGTATAGTCAATAAAGCAAAGATGTATATCCTTGTTTACTTCTATAGCACGTTCAATAACTGTTCGAAGCATATACACAACATTTACTGTACCCTTTCCTTCTACAAACCCACATTGTTCTTCCCCTATTTCAGGTTGTATCTTCTTCCTCACTCTTTGCATGATAATTCTTAGCAAAATCTTTGTGATGTGACTCATTATACTAATTGTTCTATGTTGATCACATTCCAAGGTTCTTGATTTATTTGGGATTGCAATAAATACAGAGTTACATAATTCAGGAGGTATATCTCCAGTATCATATAATGTGTTAATCAGTCTGGTGACTTGCTCTAGTCCAAATTCTTCTAAAGCTTTAATCATTTCTGTTGTGATGTTATCTGCACCGGGGGCCTTGCCAGCTTTCATTTGCTTAAGAACATTTTGAACCTCCATCTCCAAAATTGGCGGTCCTTCATTATTAAATCTAATATCATACTGTTCGTCTCTGTTATCATCATAAAGGTGTTTCACATAATCTATCCATACATGCAGAATCTGGTCTTTTTCTATTATGATTTTGCCATTTTTAGTGTTTAGACACCCTGTTGATGTACTTGTTCTTTTATTAGTAAGTTTCTGAATTCTTTTGTGAACTAATTTTGTATTTTGACTGTTGTGTTGGTTTTCAGTTTCTAAGCACTTTTCCTCAAGCCATGATTCTTTTGCCTCCTTACATAATATTCTGACTTGTCTGTGGATTTCTTCATATTTGACATAATTATTTTTGTTGAGTCTTCTTGTTTCCATGAGGTGTAAAATTTCTTAAGTTATCCATTTCTTACGACCCACCTTCTTTAATTTTGGAATAGTTGTTTCTGCAGCCACGTTGATTGAATTCTTCAACGTTTCCCATTGATCATCCACATGCTGGAATAATATCTCTAGATCAGACAATATTTCAAATCTGATCTGTACTTCTATGTTGAATTTGTTTTGTATTTCCTTGTCATTACTCAATGTATACAAATCATATTTAGTGATTCCTGTTATATACTTGACTTTTTTCAGCTTTATCCTTAATGTTCCTGTGAGTAATCTGTGGTCACTATAACAATCAGCACTGGGAACTGTTTTTGCTACTGTTAGCGCGTTTCTATATCTTCTGCTAATGGGAATGTAGTCAGTCTGTATTCTAATCCTGCTATCAGGACTCCTCCATGTCCATAATCTTCTAGGGTGTTGCTTAAACCAGGTGTTTCCTACAATCATTTCCTGTTCTTTTGCCCACTCCACGAGTCTGTATCCTCTTTCATTTCTCTCTCCTAAACCATAGTTTCCTACTGTGTATCTATCCCCTTGATTTCCCACGTTTGCATTGAAGTCCCATATTATGATGTTTATTTCTGAATTTTTACATTTCTTTAAGGCAGCCTGTATGTCATTATAAAATTCTTCTACACTATCTTCACTGGATTCTCCTGTTGGTGCATATACTTGAATAATATTTATGCTAAAAGGTCTGCCACTTAATTTAACTAGTAGAACTCTGTCCGACACGGCCCAATATCCTTGAACAGATGTTGATGTTTTCCGGTACAAAATAATTGCCACTCCCCCATGATGATCTTCACCTCCAGAATAAATAATCTTGAAATCGTCATCTATCTTGATGCCTGATCCTGTCCATCTCGTTTCGCACATACCTAATATATTAATTTTTCCCCTTTCAATTTCTTGTTTTATGTTCTCTAATTTTCCGTCGTTGTTTAACGTCCTAACGTTCCATGTTGCTAATTTTAACGTCTCTGTCCTTGTCTTGCGACGATCAGTCTTTAAGAGAATCATGATATACTAGGCACTTTTAAAGAGGTAGTTTGCCGTTGCTTTCCTTTATGGCAGTGACCGTACTGGTCGGAGACCGCAGCCATTGACTCAAGAAGAGCTCTTCTGCCTGCCGTCGTGAATTCGAGACCATGACCAACGAATATCTGTCGGCTGCCCTCAAATTTCATCCACCACCTGCCTTCCGTGGCTTCTTTTGAAAACTTCCAATAAAAGAGCACAAAATAACATCACATAATCCACAGGAAAACACTATTCGCAGGAAATCACACGAAATCCAAAGTAAAACACTGAATAGCGTCCCCCTAAAAAGTACGCGTCATCCTGTCACCATTGTACCTTAATCTGTGTCGGACGATTCCATAGGTTAATGACTGCTCTCGTATTTTTTCAATCCATCCTTTCTCCAATAATCCTCTTCCTCTTTCAACACATGGTCCTCACATTTTTCCAGAAACTTTTATCAATATTTAATAGCGCGGACTGGATTAGTATCCTGACGTCAGACAATTTGAATATAGTATTGTCAGCTGCCACCTGTCCTTTAATTTTAGCCCACACAAGTTCTATAAGGTTAAAATGAGAATGGTTCGGTGGAAGTCTCAAGCACCCATGACGATGCTCTTCTATCAACATGTTGATTTGATATTTCTTGCTTTTTGGCGTCTGTTTTACAAGGGACAACAATTCTAGCTAGAAATACGTTTCTGGAAATGGTATGTTTTCCATTCGGTGTCATATCTTTATTGCTCTCTTTGTGCTCAATGCTGTAGGTATTTTGCCTTCTTGGGCAACAACATTGATATCATGCATTGTCCATAATTGGACACGACGGTCTATCTAGGGATGGAAGCACATTATTCTCGAGCCAATCTCTAAATACATTACCATTCATCTTATTATGATAATCCATATTGTCTGTATGATTTGATACGAACACGAGCCCAGCATTATGTTGTAAGCCATTATGCGTATTACCAGCATGGGCCATGAATAAAAGCTGTCCTGTACTACTGGGCACATATCGCTGTATCTGTCCATCCACTGATTGCCATTCCTTATCACTTGTGTGGTGCGCGTTGATCCACATTTCATCCAAACACACTATGCCATAATTTTCTTTGCGCATTTCCCTTATTTCACGTAGGTATCTGCTTCTCATGGCTCCTAAATGCGGTTGCTTGCAAAGAATATTTCTACCGCCCTTGTACTTTCAAATAGTGAAGATAATGTCCTTATAATTTTCCACAAAGTTGTTTTGGATAGCACTATGTTATTGTTCTTTCTGAACCAAACCCTAAGTTTTCTTACTGTCACTGTTTCTTTGGCATCCAGCATTTTTATAATGCTGAATAATCCTGGATATAAAATCCAAAATTTTTATAATTTTAGGATCCTCCGTGGCGAAGTGGTCAAGCCTTTTGACTCGGGCTTCAAAGGTCGTGGGCTCGATTCCGGCCTCATCCTTCGGTTCACGAGTTAAATTTTTCGGAGACTTCTGTGGGTCGTCGCTAGAGCTGCGGAGTTCGTGCTTTTTGCGATGCTTTCCGCGCTGAGGAAAGAGACCGAGCCATATGGGATAGAACCTGGCGCAATGAAGTCGACCCTGTCGAATTTTAAGCGACTTTTTAAAGCATTTTTATAATAGCTCGCCTTATGACATCTTTGTCAAAGCTGTCTACAATAATCTTTCTACCTACCGTTTTGTTATTGCGTGGTGGTTTAATTCCAGATTCTTGCAACATCGATGAAATTACCGTTTACTCAAACCCAATGCATGCATTGTTCTTTTTTTTCGGAATTTGTAATAGTATAAAACAGTTTCCTGCGATCAGCTTCTTGACAAAAATATGTGTACAACTTCATAGCGATTCTTTGAAGTGTACAATTTCGCATTAAATCCCATTGAAAAATATTCACACATTTCAATGTTAGCAATAAGTGGTGAAATTTAAAAAAAATAAATAAACATATTAATCAGGTTTCATAAATAAACCACATTTTGAGACACCTCTGAACAGTCCTAGTTTGAACAATGCGCGGAGTTGGCATAAGGCATCCCTTCAAAACACGTACAATATTCAACATTGAGCGCTGATTGTCTGGCTACGCTGTAATACATTTAAAATTATGAATGTCATCTCAGACCCGTAAATTATATACCGCATATAAACAAACTTTGAAATCTGCTGTAAAATCTCCAGAACAAAAATGTTTTGTTGGGTGGACATAATGATAAGGTTATATACTAAATCTCATAATTTTCCCTAAGTTGGTTACTGTGATATGAATGTTTATATTGGGGCAAAACACACACACACACACACACTATAGAGAATATAACGTTACGATATGTGGCTACAAAGACTTTATTCTATTGTGTACTTTCATCACCATCCAGAAGTCTTATTCCGTGTCAGATGCTTACCATCGATCCATCCCCATACACCCACCCAACTACCCACCCATATACCCTTACACTCACACAAACATGAACATACACACATAGAGACACACACATATATGCACACATATACAAACACACATATACAATCACACATACACGTACACATACATACACTAACAGAAATACCTGTAGATTTTGGAAAGTTTATTTAAAACACAAAAAAATTAAAGCTACCATTTGTTGAAGAGACTAACTTTATTATTTTACTGTATAATAAAGTCCTAAGCTCATTAGCTTCCTTTTTACTGTGTACCTCTAAATGCATTTTGCTTTTCCTTAGCTCCAGTGGCCATCACTTTTATCATACTCATTTATTTGATTCAATTTGGGCTGTGTGTGTGTCACGTCCGAAACAACTCATTTTCTTTTCCCAATTCAGTACATGACGTTCACAATTGTGTTCAATAGCGCTTAAATTAATTCCATTATAATCCGGACTTCTAGAATCAGATAAAGACCATTGGCAGTCGCGTAAAGCGGCTTACAGCCAATGAGAATTGCATAAAAAGAAAAATACGGCGAAAGCTAGTTACATTGAACTTCAAGTGGCATCTAGTCAGTGAAGTTAATCCTTTTATTGGAGAATTAATTTTCTTGTATTACATTTATCGTTTTTGTCCTTCATTCCCTTATATTGTGATGTATCACAATATGTTTATTAAATGGGTAATTGGTTTGTAAATTGGTCGTCTATATGCAACATAGATAACGCTTTAAGAGTTCCGTATTCTTCCAGATACCGCAATAGGGGGATGTCAACAATGCACGAAATCCGCAGCATGTGTGAGAATCTCAGTGGGTCTAAACTTGAAATACAAATGGTATGACTTTCCATTTTTACATCATCATTATCATCATGCCGTAGTCAGTAGCCTGAGGACAGTGAACACTGTTTCACATCACCATATCCAGCGTTTGAAATCAGTTGCAAGTTATTTGCAACCAGACCACCTTATACAGATTTTCACAATAGTATGAGCCTCGATCGTTCAGAAACAATGGCAAACTACCCAACGTACAATTGTCTAGAAAATTACAAACAGCAAAAAAGTATCGGGTTATGAGCGATGTACTGTAAAGGTTATGCAACTAAATATTTAACATCATCAACATGTACTGGATGTATTTTTAATGACTGTGCTGGGTTCTAAAATATTGCCTGTCCAAGTTTTCTATTTACCTATAATGGTGCATTAACTTTACAGAGGGTTAATACAAAACTTGGACCGGCAATATTTTCAAACACTGCACAGTCATTAAAAATACACCATATAGTAAGTATTTTGCACAACTTCACTCTCATCACGGCTCTCTGAAAAGATTTACTATAGTTTGACAGTTCTTCTACGACATCATTCGTTGTCATGCGTAAGGTGCCTGAAATGTTCTGTGTGCATCTTCTACGTCATTCATTGTCATGCGTACGGTGCCTGCAATGTTCTGTGTGCATCTTCGTGCTGGCTGTCTCTTCTTCCAGAAACCGCGGTTGCCATAATTGTGCTTTACAAATGAAACGTATGCGTAATGTGTTTAAAGTATTTGGCATGTCGAGACGTGGTGTTATTTATGAGGTAATTTTCTTCGACATTCCGTTCTTGTAGATGTCATGTGCGTTCTCCTTCTTGGTCCATGATATTCTAAATAAAACTGTTCTAATGTTCAGTATAAGTATCATTTTCATGTGCCATGCCTAGACGGCTAAGGTTCCCACGAGTCTTTGTTCTTGACTCGATTATGTCAGCTGGCCAAGCTATCCAGATATTTATCTCTCTGCCTACCTCTTCTTGTTTTCCCATTAATATTGCAAGATGTTACTAAGTTAACTGACAACAAAAATTTCCCCCCATAAAGTCCATATCATCTACGCCACCGCTGCTAGTGTATACGGCATTAGCCTGATATTTCAATACGCCAATCGACAGCCAATAGTATGTCGGTTGCCTTTAATGTCCAGAACATTTCCTCGTACCCATTATGGGCTGATCGACCTGGGAACAGCGACTGGACTTATTTTGATTGTCTGACAGCAATAACATTCATTTCTGCTTGCCTCAGTTCCAGCTTTTGCATTATTAGTTTGTCTGTTTTCTTCTCCTGCCGTGATGTTATTCCTATGTGTCGGGATAACAACATTTCCAAAGCTTCAATCTCATTCTAACATCCGCAGGTCCACATGGCCGAATGGGTAAGAACGCGTGTTCTTAAACATCCGGTGTGCTGATGGCGAGATTAGCAGTTCAACCCCTACACCGGACAACTGGACTGAAATGTTGACCTGTCGTCATTGACTTGGGTTTTCCTTGCTTTGTTATTATCTCACCAAGTGGCTTAGTTAAATGTGTCACCAATCATCCAGAATTAATTCACGTCAGGCGATACACTTTTGTGCCATTAAAATCAGCTGTTACAGCAAGTAATGTGATGGCATTTAAGATGTCTGTTCCATCATTCGATGGACCCTTCAAAATATTCCCAACATGATTAAATAACCTTGCGGGACATACTTTCCATATTACTGCATTCATGAATTTATGTTCATGAATGATTTATGAGTTAATGTGTGTCTGTATGAGTATTATCTCTTCCTGCTTTCTTTTCGTTTTTCATTTTACATCCATTCTTTCTAGTTTTCTTTGTAATAACGCTATTTATTTGTTTGATATTTCTTTTTACCTTCATCCTTCCGTGTTTAGACCTTCCTTTTTTGCTTCCTTCACAATTTCGTGTTTAATACTTTCTGTTTGATTTGTTTTCCATGTCTCAGCCTTTTTTTTTTCTTTTCCTTTCTTCCATTTTTCTTCCGGTCTTCATTTCTGGTTTGAGTCATCATTGTTTCCTTCTACTTCTTATTTCTTCGCTCTTCTTTGTATCTGTTTCCAGTCTCTCAATTTTACGCTATTCTAAAATGGTGGGACCGTAGACATTTCCCGTCCTGGGGTTTGGAAACAATACATTTCAATTACAATTTTGTGCTTTTCGACTTTTTATTATAGTTCACGGCAAGTGTTCGTAGATTCTTTCTGATTTGACCTTTACATGCATCAGAGCAAATACATTCGTCTTGTTATGGGCACATAATATTTCGTTTCTTTTCTTGCAATTCGCTCCTTTGTCATGTATTACCGTTACACAGTAATTGATGCAGCTACAGATAATTATTGCCAGCTTCGTGGCTTAGAGGTTATGACTTTTCTCCGTAATCTCGTATACACTCGTCGGTGACGTGATGACGGTGAGAATCAGCAGTGGTTCGAATCGCATCGTTAACTTATAGGGTATGTGAGTCGGCCGCTCAGAAAGCAATGGCAAACTACTGAGCGTAATCTTGCCAAGAAATCAAGATACAGCTGAAAGATGCTGGTGTTGACAGCGATGTCCTGTAAAGGATATGCCAAAAAAAAAAAAAAAAAAAAAAACAGATAATTATTACATTCCGGAAAATGTAGATGAGGCTAATATATTCATGAATTACGTTGTTTGTTTCCTCAGAGCATAGGCATACATTCATTTTGTTTCATATCCTATTTACGGGACATGGCTGTCAACACCGGAATTTTACTGTTGTTGTTGATGTCTTGGCAAGTTTACGTTCAGTGGTTTGCCATTGTTTTCTGAAAGACCGGTTCCCATACCAACACGTTAAAACCCAGGGTGACACGGACTGCTGCCAAATCGGTCGCCGCTGTGTTTGTAACGCAGGTATGCGGGCTCACAAACCGCGCCCGTAAGACCTTACCACAGAGACCGACATACATTCATTTGGATGGTTAAACAAAGTGTGTAGCGGAGAACACGGGGCAAAATGAAGATATACAGTGCATATTTTCTTTCGTTCATTACAGTATTCTAAAGGTGTTACTGCTCATTTGTAATGGTGCTGCTTATGATAGTTAATTCGCAGTTGTGTCACAATATTTCACACAGTTCCCTAAGTTTGGTTAACAAACAGTAACGACATAATTATTGACACAATCGTTACTTCATATAGTTCGTTTTGATAACGTTCAAACATTTCCCGAATAGATTATTTGAAACCATTTTAGGCTTTACTTTCACATGCTATCTTACTATCATCATCATCATCTTCATCACCACCACCATCATCATCATTATAGTGGGCCATGCCGATAGGTGTGTGCAGTCATGATTCGTCATCTCCCACGATAACCAGTATTTGGTAGATGCGGTAGCGTAGTTTCTAGATGCTTGCTGCGGTTGTTATGAGTTCCATACACATTTTACATATTGATATCGGATGGAGGATGTGTCTTGGAAAGTAAAGACGGCCTGCGTAATACTGACCACACAACCCACCCGTCTTTACAAATACGTGTCTACAATTACGTGTCCAGATCTGAAAACTCCAATGAGTCCCTACACTTTTAACCGAAAACTCTTTCAATACTTAATCCATACCGACTATATGCCACCATAATTCATTTACTGGTATAATTGTTCAGTATAATTGTTCATTATAATTGTTTAACTATAATTGTTCACTATATATGTGTGTGCGTGTAGGAGCGAGCGAGAGAGAGAGAGAGAGAGAGAGAGAGAGAGAGAGAGAGAGAGAGAGAGAGAGAGAGAGAGAGAAAGAGAGAGAGAGAGAAAGTGGGTGTTAGAGATAGGGAGAGAGTGAATGCGTGTGTGCGCACGTGCATGCGTGTGTGTGGAGAGAGTGATTGAGCGAGAAATGGTGGGGGAATGTGTCAGTCCATGCATTCGTACGTGTATGTGTGAGAGTGAGTGAGGGAGTGTGTGCGTGCGAGCATGCGTTCATGTGCATGCGTTCATGTGTATGTGTGAGAGAGTGTGATTGAGAGAGTAAATGTGTGTGTGTGAAGGATTGTATGTTAGAGAGTGAGACAGTGGGAGAGTTGATGTGTTAGTGTGTGTGTGTGTGAGCGCGCGCATGCGTGTGAGTGTGTGTATATGAAAGAATACAGAGAGAGAGAGAGAGAGAGAGAGAGAGAGAGAGCTGAGCAGATGCATGTCATGTAACACGCATGTTATGTAACACGCGAATACATATGTTTGTGTATTCTCATCTGTCATATTATCAGTTAAATACCATTTGATTTTATCATGCATAATATAAACTCATGTTCATTACTGTAGTTTGAGTGAGAGAGTCAGTGAGTGTGAATGAGAGACAGAACGAGTGAGAGTGAATGAGCGGGAGAGTGAATGCGTGAGAGTGAATGAATGAGCGGAAGAGTGAATGTGTGAGAGTGAATGTATGTGTGTGTGTGTGTGTTTGTGTGTGTGTGTGTGTGTGTGTGTGTGTGTGAGAGAGAGAGAGAGAGAGAGAGAGAGAGAGAGAGAGAGAGAGAGAGAGAGAGAGAGCATCACTATTTTTACGTCACATACATTTTATGTACACATTTTTCTCCATGTTTAACATTTTTATGTGACTGCTCATGACAAGTGTCAGTGTATGTAGGTGAGTAAAGTGTGGGAGTTTGTTCATACTAGTTTCAATACTAACGTGAGACATTTTGTATGTGTCTAGATGTGAGGAAGTGTGAGTGTATGTGGAGGATGTGTGTGAGTGTGGGGATATGTGTGGGTGGGGGTGCGTGGGTGGGGGTATGCGTTTGGATGGGTTGGGGTGTGTGGGTTTTGGTGAGTAGTGGTATTTGTGGGTGTTGGTGGGATGTGTGGATGGATGTGTGGGGGTGAAAGTAGGGGTGTTGGAATGGGTGTGGGGGATGTGTGTATGGGCGGAGGATATGTGTATGGGACGGATGCGGGGGATGTGTGTTTATGTGGGTGGAGATGTGTGGATGGTTTGAAGAAGTATGTGTGGGAGGCGGGGTTGTGTGGGTAGGGGATTGTGTTGGGTGGATTGGGGATGCAAGGGCGGGTGGGGAGAAGTGTATGGTGTGTGGGTTTGAGATATGTGTGCAGTGTGTTGGTGGGGGATGTGTGGGTGGAGGGTATGTTTGTGGTGATATGGGTCGAGGATAGTGTGTGGTGTGGGGGATGTGTGTGATGGGTGCGGGGAATGTGCTTATGGGTGGGGTATATGTGTGGGTGAGTAGGGGATTGTGGTGGTTGGGGGAAGTATGTGGGGGTGTGTGGGTGGGAGATGTGTGTGTGTGTGGATGGGGAATGTGTGAGTGGCTTAGGGATGTGAAGGTGGGTGAGGGAGTTGTATGTGTCGGGGTGGGATGTGTGAGTGGGTGGAGGATGTGTGTGGGTAGGGGTATTGTGATCGAGAGATGTTTGGTTGGGGTGGGTGGGTGGGGGTGTGTGGGTGCGTAGTGGAGGATGTATGCGTGAGTGAGTGTGTGTTGGTGGACGGGTAGGGAATGCGTGTGTGGGTAGGGAGAGGTGTGTGGTGGGGTGGGTGGGTGGGGTATGTGTGTGTGGGTGGGGGATTTTTGTGGTGTGTGAGTGGGGGTATGTGGGGTGGATGGATAAGGGTTTCTGTGTGGGTGTGGGTGGGAATATTGTGTGGTATCTGGGTGAGGGATATGTGTGTGGTGTGTAAGTGGGGATGTGTTGGTGATTGATATGTGTGTGTGTGTGGTGCGTGGGTTGGGAATAGTGCGTGGTAGGGGGTCTATGTGATGTGCGGGTGGGGGATTGTGTGGTGGGGATTAGGTTAAGGCATGTGTGGGTGGGTGGAAGTTGTATGTGTGGGTGGTGGGGTGTGTGTGAGTGGATTGGGGATGTATTGGTGGTTAGGGAGATGTGTGTGGGGGGGGGGGAACATGTCAGTTGGTGGGGATGTGTGTGTATGGTTTGGGGATGTGTGAGTGGATGTGCGATGTATGGGTTGTAGGGGGATTGTGTGCATGGGTGGGGAATATGTTGTCGATGGAGATGTGGCTGGGGGATGGGTGGTTTGAGGTGTGGGTGGGGAGAGGATGTGTGGGTTAGGATGTGTATGTGGATGGGCGTGGGATGTGTGGGTTGGTGGGGGATTGTTTGTGGGTGGCGAGTATGTTTTGGTTGGGGGATCAGGTGAGGGCAGTGTGTGTGGGTGGGGGATGTGCGGGAGGGGGATGGGTCGGTTGGTGGGGTATGTAAGTGTCCCTTGGTGTGCGTGTGTGTGGGTAGGTGGGGGTGTGTATGTGTCTCTTAGTGCGCGTGTGTGTGGGTAGGTGGGGGTGTTGTGTGAGTGGGGTGATGTATGGATAGGTGGGAAATGGGCTTCATAACATGGTAATTAGCCTTGTTTATGTTTACAACATTCATTTCACAATGTTTATTTTTCTTCCTATGTAAATGTATAATGCTCTTGATGAACGAAAGACGAGTGATTGGAAGGGCCGAATGTAAGACGGGCCTGCGCGCCCAATTTGTAACCCTAATAAAGTTGATTTGATTTGATTTGTCTACAAATACGTGTCTACAAATATGTGTCTACAAATGTGTGTCTAAAAATACGTGTCTACAAATGTGTGTCTACAAATACGTGTCTACAAATGTGTGTCTACAAATATGTCTCTAAAAATGTGTATCTACAATAACGTGTCTACAATTACGTGTCTACAAATACGTGTCTACAAATGTGTGTCTACAAATACGTGTCTACAAATACGTGTCTACAAATATGTCTCTACAAATGTGTATCTACAATAACGTGTCTACAATTACGTGTCTACAAATATGTGTCTACAAATATGTGTCTACAAATACATGTCTACAATTACGTGTCTACAAATACGTGTCTACAAATATGTATCTACAATAACGTGTCTACCATTAAGTGTCTACAAATATGTGTCTACAAATGTGTGTCTACAAATACGTGTCTACAAATATGTGTCTACAAATATGTGTCTACAATAACGTGTCTATAATTACGTGTCTACAAATATGTGTCTACAAATATACCAAATGCGTTGTAGGACGAGTAAAAGGGACCTTACAATTTGTTTAAAGCAGCCTTTGATCAAGTATGTCTTCATGTTCTGATTATCACATGATCAAACTGAGGTTATTGATGTTGGTCCACATAATATTGAGGTCAGTATCCTGCATGAACTATGACAGAAAAGGAGTCCCAGAGAACCTCAACATAAAATGGGCACTCCTGAGGACAATAAATATGAGAGGGACACTTCAAACGATCTAGCAAGCGAATGAAAACTATAATGGGGGGGGGGGGGGAAGAGTTAATGACAATAGAACTAGAGGCAGTAAAGAAAATGCATGGATAGACAACAACACGATATGGTTGAGCTGGCGCAGAACAGAGTATACCGTGCATGTTCAGATTAGAGGATGTCAGAGATCTTTTTCGCAAACCTTAACTGCGAAGACGGCACCGAGTGATGATGATGATGCACTGATACCTAAACAGAGTAAAATACGTCATACGCTCATAAAAAGTAATGGCGATAAAATAAACAAAGATCAAAAACGCATACGGAAAAGTGCATGGATGAAGCTGATATAATAAACACGCGATGACAACACTGACATATCTGATACATTTTGTTTATTTTAAAATCTCGGCGAATTGATATAAGATAATTTTGCAATATGAATTCCTTTTACGAGATATGCCAAATACTATATTATATTTTTATTTCTTATTGAATTTGATGATCCAGCTATCTTAGACGAACACACAATTATGATATTGAACGAAAGGATCATTCTGGCAAATGTATTTTATTAAAGCAAAATTTGCCATGCACACATTTTGGAAATGCAAATTGCATGTAGGTTTTTAACATTAATTAGTAGTAATTGGGTATGGAACTGCTTACATCATGTAAAAAAAAAAGTAGAATCTGAGACGATACATTAAAAAGGTGACACCTAAAGATACACAGGAAATGTGTATCTCTTATTCTAATTACACAATGACATGTTGAAGAGGACAAACGCAGTGCGAATCCCTGGCTAATTCCGAATATATCCGATTCATTTTTAGACTAGGACGTGAGAGTGAATTAGAAGCTTTGGAAATGTGGTTATCCCGACGAATGGGAAGAACATCACGACAGAAGTAGAAAACAGATAAAAACATTTGCAAAAGCTGGAATTGAAGCAAACAGAAATGAATGCGACTGCTGTCAGATAATCAAGATAAGTATGCCATAGAAAGAGATGCAGATATTTGTTAAAGGATGTTCTGATTAAAAAATGGAGGAGTTTAGTATGGTCAAATGGATACTAAATATCGCTCTTGAAATGTCGGTGTGCTGATGCTAGTGTAGCGGGTTTAAACCCTTGCACAAGTAAGTTCGAATAAAATGCTGACTTCTCGTCCTTGACTTTGCGATTAAGTTACAAGTACCTCGAAAGCCGAAGTGGGATCGCCTATGGCGAGGGTTATGGTAATAGAGAAAGTTACTCCACACACATAGACACACACATACACACACATGCACACGCGCACACACACACGCACGCGCGCCTACACACTCGCACGAGCACACACACGCGCAAGCGCACATACAAACGCACACAGCGCACACAGCGCACACGCACGCGCACACACACGCACACGCACCCGCGCACACGCACACGCACGCGCACATACACACGGACACGCACACGCACACACACGCACGCACACACGCACACGCACGCACGCACGCACACACGCACACACACACACACACACACACACACCAGTCCAATGCACTCCTTAGTAGTGGCACGAATATGGACAAACTCTTGAGGTCAAAGAGAGCGAATACAAAATTCCGAGGAGATGTGTGCAAATTGAAGACAACGCTAACTTATTTGGAGAAAAATAAGAGAAGGACTGGAAGAATCATGCATGAATGCACCGTGAGGACGAAGGGGAGACAGGGTTGAAGACTCATTAAAGTCAATCATTGAATGTGCAGCTGGCACTTGATGGTGAAAACATGAGTACATGATCCACTGTCTGCCAATCCATAATTAGATTTACACTTTATTTACACAAATGCATCAACCACTTGTCACACTTGCAGAACACCGACTGTAACTGTTGGTATGTTGTGTCAAACGAAGCAAACTTTACGTCTTTCGCAGATCAGTTACGGAAGCGTATTTCACGTTGCATCGCAGATAAATCAAAACATACACATATAGTCCCTGGCTATTTGAGCACCATGATTGATACAGGCATTGATAATGCACATTGGGAGCAAGTCGCCGCTGAACGTGTTGCATGGAGGGCAAATATCAGAAATGGAATAAACTCAAAGGAGAAAATTATTGCAGAAAAGTCACACACCAAGCGTTTGAGACGTAAGATGGTGCATGATGGTGGAAATGACCACGTGTTCAGATGCACCCACTGTGAACGGACATTTACAGCGCAAATTGGCCTTATCAGTCACACTCGCTACCGCCATAGTTAAAAGTTATTATGCCTTTTTAAAGCACAAACTATCGTCTGTCAAGACGGCAAGGTGCCAATGTGTGTATGTATGTATTTGAGCACCATTTTAGTACAGATACACGTTGCCTCGACATTTCATCATAATAATCAATCATCATCCTGTGCCTTACTGACAAGTGTGGGCAATCATGCCTCTCCATAAATTGCAATCTCTGACGGCATAAATCAATTCGTGTATGGACTCCCTTCCGTGCCAGGACACACCACCACAAGATTCAAACACACCATGTCAAGAATCTTTTCACACTGTCTTCCTCCATCTTTCTTTCAGCAAATCTTTCCGGTTGTCACGCCATGTTCCAGTTTTTTTTTTTTTATTTTTATTTTTGTCTTCTCATAACGTGGCCAAAAACGATGACTGCTTCTTTCTGATGTTTGTCTTTGCGACTCAGCTTCCCCCAAAACATCCAGATTGCTCATTTTGATTGTCTAATTAATTTTCAGCATTCTTCTAGAAAATGTTGGCAGCTCTCCGTGTGTTACGTATGTCTCTGTCTATTAACTGTATGTGAATATTCGTGAATGTTCTTTGCTTTCTTTCTATGAGTCATTGTGAGACACGAGTTTTTATATTTTCCTGCACTGCTAAGCTGGTATTTGCAGTCTGTCTGCATACCCATTTTGTATTAGTTTTCTCCTCAGGATTGGTTCCGTGCTTTCACCGCTTATCATATATAAATAATATAAATATTCATATATATAAATAATATTTAGAACACCTGCTTGTAGCATACTAAGGAGACATATCGCATTCTATGGGATATCTCTCTTTGTCCTATTACAATTAAAATAATAATATTAATATTATAATTAGTGGAATAATAATGACACTTGCACATCCTCCTTGCATTTAACGTGTATCTATTGTTGTATATAAATATATAGGTAGAATTTTAGATGGGCATGCTTTCTCAGTTATTAACCTTTTTAAAGACAGGTTTTGTCGTTTTATTTATATATTTTTATAATATGTCTTCTATGACTGTTATTCACAATGTGTGTGTGTGTGTGTGTGTGTGTGTGTGTGTATGTGTGTGTGTGTATGTGTGTGAGTGAGTTTGTACATTTGTGTTTACGTGGAATACTGCTGCAACGGGCATGGGAGACCAACCTTTGAGATCACCAGGGCTAAACGGAGTTTGCTGAAGCCACTTCATTCAGCAGTCAATAGGATGTTCGAGAAGTAGGTTGAAGTAAAGCAGTCTAGACGGGGCCTTAAAGTTGGTCTGGAGTAAGAAACACACTAGTATATAGGACTGAGAAGTCGGCTTGGAATAAGCACACACACTAGTATACAGGACTGAGAAGTAAGCCTGGAATAAGCACACACACTAGTATACAGGACTGAGAAGTAGGCCCAGAGTAAGCCATACATGTATACATGACTGAGAAGTAGGCATGGGGTAAGACATACACATTTATACACGACTGAAAGTGGGCCTAGAGTAAGACACACATGTATACAGGGCTTAGAAGTAGACCTGGAATAACACACACACACACACACACACACACACACACACACACACATATATACGTTTTCAGGGTTGAGAAGTAGGCATAGAGTAACACATGCACACACATGTAAACAGTGCTGAGAAGTAGGCCCAGAGTAAGACACACATGTAAACAGGGTTGAGAAGTAGGCCCAGAGAAGGGCACACACATGTATGCAGAGCGGATAAGTAGGCCTGAAGTAAGAAACACAGTGTGTACATGGATGAGGATTAGGTTTGGATTAAAACACGTAATCTGTAAGGCTGAGAACTGGCTGCAGTAAGAATCCGAATGTGCGGAGCTTGGAAGTAGGTCGAGAGTAAAACACATATTGGATCGATTCTGAAAAGTAGACGGTGCAGGACAGTCTATACTGGACTCATAAGTAAGTCTGGAGTAATTCAGTTGGAAACCACTACACACGGGTTTTTATTTTTTTTAAATGAGTTATAGCAGATCAGATTCAGAGAAGGAAAACTACATGATGAATTAAGATATCATTGTCCGGTAGGGACTATCAAGAGTCACAAGTGATACCCGATAGTCATCAAGCTACAAATTGCACAACTAGAATCAACGCGTGTATAATATGGAGTTGGATTTTGGATAATAGACACTGTAGTAAAACGAATGAAACAGATTAACATTAGTTTTGTAGAAATTGACGATATAAGTGAGTTAGTAAAATAATATTCGACAAACAACATAATTTATTCAGGAATGATAAACAGGTGATAGGAGTAGTGCAACAGTGTGACGAAGAAATATCTAAACTAATTATTGGTTTTTTGGAGTATTCTAGAGAGGCTTTAAGTTAGTTGGTTGCATATCATTTACAGGACGTCACAGTCAGCACCAAGATGTTTTTGCTGTTGTGATCTCTTGGAAAGTTTACGTTCAGTAAATTGCCATTGCTTTCTAAACGACCGGCACCTATACCATTTCGTAATAAACCAACGCAAGGCGGTCTTCTGCGAAATTGCTTGCAGCTGTGTTTAGAATGCGAGTATGTGGATTACGAACTACGTCCGTAATTTATTGGCAATGGAGACGGCACTGTAAACAGTATACTCAACTTAAAAAAGAGACAGTCATTATTCTTTCGTCATATAATAAGATGAAAAGCAATGGAGAGCATCATGACGACTGCAACGATTAGCGGTTGAAGAGACGCAGGGGAACATAGAGGAAGATGTATGTGGAAAATTGTAAGGAGGGCCACAAATAATAATATAAACACCAACAACGTCATAACAAATACGAAATAACAAGGGATTGAAGAGATTATAGTTGCTGTCTTCTCCAGACCAAGCAACGCAAGGAGAAGAAGCATATCATTAACATTAATACAAATTACTTTTGTGCAGACAAACGCAATGACCTCTTATGATAGGATAAAACATCAATATGTGAAAGTAGATAATATATATTGGATATCGAGGGCAAAGTCTGGTTTCAAAGGAGATTTAACTTTCATGTTGGATATTTCTGATGATAGAGTGTAAGCGCTACCTCCGCGTAATACACTTAAGTCGGATAATGCAAACTCTGATCGTTTGATTAACACTGTTAGGGCTTTCTGGCGCTGAGTGCCCCGGGTCACGGCATCGAATTAAGACCACATCTGCACAGATGACCTAGTCATAATAAACATAACGCTGGTTCAATTAATGGGAAGAGAAATACAATGGAGGAATGGCGCTGGTTGTATATGCCATTAATTTTGAACTTAATATAGGTGACCAATGAAACAATTGATATAACTACTTTCGCTCTTAAACTCCTGGTTTACTGATGCCGAGGTATCGGTTTCAACTCTTTCATCGGTCAGTTGGACTAAAATGTTGACTTCCAGTCCTGGACTTGGGCGAGAGACACTTGTAATAAATAAAGCTAATCCACACGCAAAAATCAACCCGGTGCGTTAGAAGTACCTTTTATTTTGCATATCCTATTTACCAATGAACAAATCCTTGAAGAAACAAATGGAGATCTTAAACTGATTAGAGACATTAGATGTAGACAGTCAAAATTATTTGAGCATGTTATGAGAAGAAATGAATTGGAGAACTTGGTGACAACTGGCAAGATCGAAGAGAACAGACCAAAGGGAAGACCAAGAATTAAATACCTAGATGGCTTGGCCACGTGGCATGTTCGATACAGAAACAGGGAGATGATCCACGACTCTGGTGATCGAGTGAGATGGCAGAACATGACCGCCCACGCTTATCGGCATGGCACATAATGAATGAATGAATTATTTACAGGACATCGCTGTCAAAACCAGCACTGCTGTTGTTGTTAACTTGGCAAGTTTAAGTTCAGTAGTTTGCCATTGTAGAAGTACCTGCAAGAACAAACATCAGAAGAGCAAATCACAAAACTAAGTTATCAAATTACATATAGCCATTTGTTTAATTATTTACGTTACCAAACCAATAGATGGCGACCCTTAGAAAAAGACTACCCAAGAGAATTGTATAAACGTGTCAATACAATGAGAAACAGAGATAGATGCTACGACCCAACCACAATCATAAACAGCAAAAGAGGTCTATCAATATTAAAGCCACAACAAAAACCAGCAAGGTGGGCAGAATACCTCCAAGAACTACTTAACCCAACACATAACATAGAAAACCTCACTTTTGTGCCTAAAAGTCATGAACAACAAAAACTAAATTTCATACCTGCAGATGTCAAGCAGTTATACAGAAAAGTCCTAAAAACATATCACCGGGTCCAGATGGAATAACTACAGAAGCTATTCAGTCCTGTGGGAAAACAGGAGTTAAATGGCTATAAAGACTTTTTAATATAGCATGGGAAGAAAGAAAGGTCCCAGATGATTGGCAACAGGCAATAATAGTACCAATATGGAAAAAGAAAGGCAATAAGAGAGAGTGCGAAACATACAGAGGTATATCACTCCTGAGCCATAAAGGGAAAATGTACGCAAACCTATTGGAACAAAGAGCTAAACCCACATTTAAGCAAAGTACAATTCGGTTTTCGGAAAGGTAAACGTTGCACTGATGCACTATTTACACTTAGACAAATATGTGAAAAAAAACTATTGAATATAGTGATCAGCAGAATATTGTGTTTGTACATCAGGAAAAGGCTTTCGACAGAGTAAACGGAGACAAATAATGGACCACCCTTGAAGACTATAAGATACAAGGGCAATTGCTCGAAAACATCATAGCCATGTATCACTCGAGCCGAAGTGGAGTAAGAACACAAGCAGGTATATCAGATATGTTCACAGTCAATACAGGAGTGAGGCAGGGGTGTGTGCTCTCTCCTTTGCTATTTAATATTTACATGGACAGAATATCCAAAGAAGAAAGTCTTGATAGAAAAGATTCAGAAAATTTTGAACTCTTTACTCCAGATGAAACAACTGATCCAAGGGAAATACATGAACTTCTATTTGCAGACGATCAGTGCCTGTTTGATAGCGATGAGGGCAGATTACAAAATCATATTACTAATCTGAGTTCAACCTGCAGCAGATACAATATGAGTATAAACACAGCCAAAACCGAAGTAATGCAAGTTAGCAGATCGCCAGGCCCACTAAGTATACAGATAAATAGCGCAACTCTAAAATAAGTTAAAGAATTCAGATATCGTGGAAGTGTGATCACAGAAGATGGCAGATTGGACAGAGAAATCGAAATCAGATGTCAAAAAGCTAGTGCATTTACATACCAACTATCACCCTTACTGAAACATCCAAATATACCCATGTCCGCAAAACGACAGATAATAAACAGCATATTCACACCAACCCTATGCTACCAGTCTCAAACTTGGACTTTATCCAAATCACATGTTCGCAAAATCAACACCTGCGAGATGAGATGCCTGAGAAGAGCTGTCAACGTAACAATCCGAGACCGAGTAAGAAATGCTGTTATCAGACAGACTGTGGGATCAACACCTTGTGCCGCATTTATTGAAAGACAGAAGATCAAGTGGTTTGGCCATGTCGTTAGAATGCAACACCAACAACTACCATCACTGGCCTTACATCAAAGATCATCTGCGACGAGACCAATAAGACGTCCAAGAAGAACATTGATTGACGACATCAAAGACATTGTATAATCACACGGAATGATACTATCCAGTGCTTCCCACCGGGCGCTGGAGGGCAAATTATTCCTCCCCACGACGCTTGACAGCAGAAGGTGAAGAAGATGATGATGATGATGATGATGATGATGATGATGATGATGATGATGATGATGATGATGATGATGATGATGACCAAATCACTCTATTGCATTCTAATGGAAAAGATAAGGAACAGAAAAAGAGGAGATATTTCTTGGAATTCCAACGTACACATTAGGAAGAGCTTGGCGCCAGAAGAATGATGTGACTACTTTTAACTGCTGGAAACGTAATGAGTGCCTGGAAGAGCTCAATGAAAGCAGCACATTGTACGCAAGTATACGCAAGAAATGTAATGTAGGTGGTCATATAATGAGAAGATACCACTTGGAGAACACAGTGGTGATCAGTGGAAAATCTAAACAGTAGAAGCCACTTAACAGAAACTGCGGATTACAAGTCGTAGTCCAAATGAAGGTAGATTTGTTATTTTAAATGCCCTATAGGTTGGGAGAAGAAGATAGTCAGATTGTCATCAAAAGAACATCGAAAACCGACAACTGATTAGAGAAATTAGATGTAGGCCATCACATTCGTTGGGGGAATATTATGAGAAGAACTAAAGAACTTGGTGTCAACTGGCAAGATTCAGAAGGAAAGAACAAAGGAAAAGTAAAGAAATAAATGTCTGGATGACATGACCAAATGGTATGGTTTGGACACGACCACAGAGCCGATCCACAACTCTAGTGGTCGTTTAAGATAGCAAGACATGAACGCCCAAATTACCAGCATGACACATGATGATGATGAGATCATTGCTCCAGAGTAACTTTCCAAATACGTGACACTGTAATCTGCTATGCTTTGGTGACGATTGTCTGTTGGTTTGAAGAATGGAATATTAACAATAAACGTCACAAGATGGTGCACTTATCGGCCACAGCAGATCAACAAAAGACGCGATTGGTTCAGTATCGATGCTGAAAAGAATGTGTATTATATAATGATTAAATTAATTAAACGGCTAAGCTAGCATACCGTGCAGCTAAGTAAGTTAGTTTAATAGCAATAATATTGATCATCCCGTGCTTGTGATTTAAAACAAAAATGCAAAATTGCGCTGGGAAAATGGTATTTCATCTGTTCTAGAAAGTGCACTTTAGTTAATGCCCTCTTAAAAGCCAGTCATTACTTCCAAGTTTTTCGAGCCGACCAATTACTCCAAAACCTGCCGGTTGATTTCTTTCTGAAAAGCCTACTAGTCAACCCAATCTGGTAGAATCTAACGGTCCATCAATGTTCCGAAATCGGAGGTCAACCAAGCTCACAATTCTAGCAGTCGACAGTGCACAACAATATAACAGTCTGCCTATGCCTCAATGTCTATCAGTCGACAATGCACCACCATATAACAGTCGACCAATGGTTCAAAATATAACAGTAGACAATAACAGTAGACAATGTAAAATTCGACAAGGCTCCAACATATATTAGTCGGTGGATGTTCCAAAGTTCAAGAGTTCACCATTGCTATAAAACATAAAAGTTGACTCATGCTCTAAAATAAAACAGTCGACCGTTGTTCCAAAATGTAATAGCGAAGAATACTCGAAACTCTGGCAGTCGACCAATATTTCAAAATCAGATTTTTTTCCGCATATCCTTTTACAGGACATCGCTGTCAACATCAGCATCTTTCAGCTGATTGTTGATTTCTTGGCAAGATTACGCTCAGTAGTTTGCCATTGCTTTCTGAGCGACCGGGTCACATACCCCGTAAGTTTCCGACGCGAAGAGAACCGCTATCAATTCTCACGCACGTCACGTTACTTGCTAGAGTATACGAGATTACAGAGAAAGTCGTGTAACCCCCTAAATAAGGGGGACCGGCTAAAATCAGATCTGGCGGTCGACCAATTCTCCATGACCTACGAGTTCATCCATTTTTCTTAATCACTCGAGTCAACTTTTGCTCCAGTATTTACGACAATGCTCTGTTACCACAAATTGTGCGAGTCGCTTATGGCCTCACATCCTGCCAGTCATTCCAAATACTCTACAACCCGCATATATTCGTTATTCTTGCCATCCACTTTTACCACTGTGGTTTATGTTTCCTGGTCCCCGCTGTGATTTATGTTCTTCTGGTCAGCGAACATAAGAAGTCTACACAAGTCTCTGCTTGTTGTGTCTCCGTTGAATTTACTTAGATCTACTTCTTTAATTGTATATGTTGATAAGATCCCTATGGGTATGGAACGTCGCATGTTGACAATGAAATATCTAAAAACATGTAGGAAAAATGACCAGCTAGCTTTATTCTCAGACGGCCAGTATCAGCTGTGCTGAAACACGACACCTGGTTACAACTCGATACGACTCTCCTCAGATAGCAAGTATCAATACCGATCTGCACACAGTGTTGGTTTCGAGCTTGAAGATGGAAAGGACAGATTAACAACATAATCTCAGTAGAACATTAGTTTGTTACATGCCTGAGAGAAAATCATATATAAAATACCTCACTTGTTCACGTTGCTGGAACGATGTGAACGCCAATACATCGGACTTGAGTGTTAGTGCTCAGTCTTACAGAATATTCACCAAC
>OY992882.1:35439116-35496616 GCA_963921405.1 Cepaea hortensis | reverse complement strand
TATTGTTGTATATAGTGTTCTAGTTTCATTAGCCTCTTTCAGGCAATCGCTGTTAGTTACTCTGGCAGTCCAAGGAATTCGCAACATTCGTCTTAAAAACCACATCTCTGTTGCTTCTAAGTTCTTCCTAATTTGTTCATTTACATTCCAAGATTCGCTGCCATACAGCAAAACTGGTTCTATATAGCATTTTAGTACTCTCTTTCTTACATTCATTGATAGCGACTTATTGCATAAGATACTCTTCATTTTCTGAAATGCTGTCTTTGCCTGCCCTATTCTGCTCTTAATCTCTTTTGTACATCTTCCATCTGATGTTATAAGTGCCCCTAGGTATTTAAAATTATCCACTTGGTTGAGAATTTCCCCTTCTATTTCTATGTCACATTTTGGCGTCCCCATTTTCTTTGATATCACCATTGTTACTGTTTTCTTGATATTCAAGGACAGTCCTTTCTGTGCACTCTCTGTTACTACAGTGTCCAACAATTGTTGTAGGTCTGTTGCATTATCCGCTACCAATACTGTGTCATCTGCATAGCGTATATTGTTTATATTATATCCTCCGATTAGTATTCCTGGCTTCTCTTTGATCTCTCTCATTATTACTTCGCTATACAGGGAGAGGAGATCGGGTGACAAGACACACCCCTGTCGTACTCCTAGCTTTATCTGTTCGTAACTACCCTCTTTATTTCCCATTTTAATTGCTGCTACTTGGTTCCAGTATATATTCTTTATTATTCTTAAATCTTTCCCATCAATGTTGATATCTTCCAACATTTTAATCAGCTCATCATGTTTTACTTTATCAAATGCCTTAGTATAATCTATGAAGCATAAATATATGTCTCTTTGTTTCTCTATTGATCTTTCTATTAGTGTTCGTAATATATATATTGCATTGTTTGTACCCTTTCCTTCCATAAAACCATACTGTTCTTCACTAATTTCCATTTTTATTTTCTTTCTTGTTCTTCTCATTATAATTCTGAGTAGAAGCTTAGTGACATGGTTTATGAGGTTAATTGTACGAAAGTCTTCACAATCAATTGCTCCTGGTCTTTTTGGTATAGCTATAAATACAGATTTCAGCATATCACTGGGTAAATATCCACTACTGTAAATATCATTCAACATTTTGGTTAATATATCTACTCCAAATTCTCCCAACACTTCTAATTCTTCTATTGTGATTTCATCTGGCCCAGCTGTTTTTCCTTTCTTCATATGTTTCATAGCATCAGCGACTTCTTCTTTTAGAATAGGTGGGCCTTCTAAGTTACTTTCTTCTGTTAATTCTTCCCTTTCTCCATTATATATTTCTCTTATATACTCATTCCACCTCTTCATTATAGCACCTTCCTCCAATAAAGTCTGTCCTGTTTTTGATTTCAAACACCCTGTATTTATTCTTATTTTTCTTCCTGTGAGCTCGCTGATTTGTCTGTACATACTTTTTTGATCTTTAATGGAATTTAATTCAATTTTTCTGCATTGCTCATTTAACCAACTTTCTTTTGCCTTCACACATTTATCTCTTATTTCTTTATTTATCTTAGCATACTCTTGTTTGTCATTTTTTTTCTGTTTCCTTTTGTCCATCAACCTTAAGATTTCTTCATTCATCCATTTTTTCTTAGCTTTTTGGCTTCTCTCCGGTAATATTTCTTTGCTAGTTTGATGAATGGAGTCCCTTAACATTTCCCATTGTTCATCTATACTCTGTATTTTAGCTATTGCATTGTACCTATTTTTCACAGTCACTCTGTATTGTTCTTGAATTTCTTTATCTACTTTCAGAACCTCTTTATTAAGTCTCAAGTTTTTAACCATTTTTTCCCCTCTCTTTAATCTTACTTTTATTTGTCCACATAGTGGTACATGATCACTGTTACCGTCAGCACCAGGCATTGTCTTTACATTAATTAATGCATTTCTAAATCTTTTATTAATAAGTATGTAGTCAATTTGGTTGCGTATTTTCATATCAGGGCTTTTCCATGTGTATAGTCGTCTTTTATGGTGTTTAAACCATGTGTTTCCAATTATCATATCATTAATATTTGCCCAATCTATTAGTTTCTCTCCTCTTTCATTTCTTGTACCTAAACCGTAATTCCCCACTATATCCTCTATTTTTCCCTTTCCTACTTTTGCATTAAAATCCCCCAGTATTATTTTTATTTCTTGTGATCCAATTTGGGCTATAAGGATATGCAAAAGAAAAAAAGTCTGCCATTACTTTCTTAACCAGAAAACATAATTTGAATGCAATAGAACCATCTTTTGAAATGTCGGTCTATCATAAGCCCACATGCCTGGCAATGTTTCTCCATGTGTGGATTTTTTAGTACATACTGAATCCATCCATGATGTTGTCCTTCTCTTTCAGGTTTTACCTGTACGCGTCCCTTCATAATTATCTTTTCTCGACATTATGTATAACTTTGCAGTATAGGAGGGGGGGGGGGGACTTAAGTCATTCAGTGCCATTGGATGATCAATCGTGTTTAAGTGACTTTTACCATTGGCTTTTATACAATATTTTTCCTTAAGAAAACTCCTTTCATTTGATATGTAATACAACATTTCTGCTCTTTTGTCATAACAGTGACACACCCTTACTTCCTATTTTCCGCCATCCATTTTTGTTTGGTCCAGACCTATTTTGATGTTTGGCATTGAATCTGTTTTGGAGGAAGACAGCGTGAGAAGATTCTTGACAGTCTTGTGTCATGGCATGGAGGGGTGTCAACACACAATTTGATCCATGCCGTTGGAGATCATAATTTGTGGAGAGGCATGATCGCCCACGCCAGACGGAAAGGCACTGGATGATGACGATGGTTGAATCTGTTAATAATCAGTATTTTTCAATACTGATTTCTTGTTAGATGGATCTGTTTGCTTTCTTATGTGGCCTATGCAAATGTAATACTTGTCTGTTTCATTGATACTAGTAGGCAAAAATGGCCGATATCCGTATGAGTCCGTACTATTATTAATACAAAAGCTAATAGTATGACCATTTTTATATATCCCTCGAGATAAATGTCAACGTACCAAACTAGTCGTAGTTTCATTAGAATTTATCGTGTTGTATCCTGTCCCATGTGGTGAGCCAGGCTCTCGTCAGTGTGAGGTATCTATGAGTCAGTTCCACTTTGTAGACAGTTCGCCGGTGGACCTGACTTGAATGGTCGTTGGAAGCTTGCTAATGTTCATGGTTTACCGTCGAAACAACAGCTAGTCACCATTGATAATCTATTCATATATATAGGTGTTACAAAGCAGACATAATAAGTGAAGAAGATTATTACAACTATCGCCATTAAATAATAAAATAATAAAAAAAAAAGTCACTTAAAAGTCGACAGGGTCGACTTCATTGCACCGGGTTTTATCCCATATGGCTCGGTCTCTTTCCGCAGCACGGAAAGCGTCGCACAAAGCACGACCTCCGTAGCTTTAAGCGACGACCCACAAGAGTCTCCGAAACATTTAACTCGTAAACCGAAGGACGCGGCCCGGAATCGAACCCACGACCTTCGGAGCGAGAGTCAAACGGCTTAACCACTTCGCCACAGAGACTCCCTAATAGAGACTCCCTAATAAAATAAACACGCTATTATTGCTAATACTCTAACTACTACAACTATTGCAGTTGCTTGTACTACCACTACTACTACAACTACTACCACGATTACTACTACTAGTTCTACTACTACTGGCTACTACACCTGTTGCTTACATTGCAGATAATGTTATTACAACATCAGCAATAACAGTAAGAATAGCCGCAACAATTACTACCACTGCCAACTCTACCAGTTTACAAACTTCAGTTTTCGCTCATTTGCTCTAAGTAGTAAGCTTTATTAGCTGGTCTCTTTCTGGTGTAGAATAGCATGTCTAATATTCATGTAAGACTTCTTTCTACGTAGACGGACAGTTCAATTTCAGCGTTTACTTTAAATGATAGTGTCCTCCGATTTTATTGCACCGGGTAATCAATTCTTTTTAAAGCATTTCTTGCTGAGCTGACCAGTCCTTTGTTGCAATGATAACTTAATAGGAAGAAATCAGAATTTATGAACGGTAATTCTATCCAGTAATGGCGCCAGACTGCTTTACGTTCTAGGCAAACGGGCGTTAACTCTTATCGCTTTTAATAGCAAGGATTTGTTCAGTATCACAATGTTCCACGCCGCGCTACGCAGGCTGTCGCATTCCTCTGCATACCTGTGTCCTGTATGTTCATGACTCGTATAAATCCTGACTGTTTTCAGCGCCACTCTGTTAATCCATGTCCTTCCTCTGTCGACCTCTGTCTCTGACAGATTCTATCTTCTTGGTTCTCCGGACAATCTCTTCTGCTTTAGATCGCATTGGGCATATGGTGCTTACGTCCACCCATACCCATACGTTTATAGGTCAATAGACACTCGGTGGATGATGTGGTCGGTGTCACACCGGTTGCCTCTAATTCCCAAGACATTTTCTGGTAGACATATCAGGCTGGGTCGAACGTTGGAGAGACGAGGAATTAGAAGAGAAGGCAACAATGGTGAAGGTGTAAATATCTATCCCACCGTGAAATTATTCATGAATTATTAGGTCTCCTTCAAAGCCCACAATCAGCTTCTCAGCTCTCTGCATGAGCCCGGTACCATGGGATTGGATGCCTGTGGATGTCAACTACAATCCAGCCAATGCAGAAATGTGTAAACTGTGGGCAGATTTCCTCATTGTAAAATATTACCATTGCATCGACCTTTGCGTGGCGGTTTAAATTTACAAAAAACTAACTTCGGCTCGTGAGTCTACCCAGCATGAAATGGGTACCAGAAAAGATTATGGAAAGTGGATGGGCACAAATTGAGTGTATGTTGGTTTATAAAAATATGAATCTGCGACCATCTACTGAATGTGAATCGAAGCGTGTAAATAAATTCTTGACCGTTAACATTTACTCAATAGGACTGAAGGCATGGATAACACGTACATCACTTTTTTTAACGTCCCAACCTCTATTCTGTTACGTGTCTAACTGCAGACTGATTATAAATGGCCAAAATTTCCTCTCATTTCGCACATGCGGAGCGCTATCAAGAACACGTTACCTGAACAGTTCAAGAAGCCTGATATGGGCGAGGCAGATGGTACGTGGCAAGGCCAACAATAAGAAACAACAGACACAGAAAATGTGCAGCGTAGGAGCCGCCAAGACCGTAAAGAAGACGATCGGATAGAGCCTGCATGCGAGCTGCAGCACAGAACCTGAACCTACAGATACTACTCAAGCTATTGCGAGGGAGATCGACGTCAACCCACCACAGACAAGAGCCACGACAGCTGAGAAGAAGGAGGAGAAAGACACCAGAGTCGGAAACACCGACTCAAAAAATTTAAAAAAAACAGTCAGATGGGTTGTCAAGCGTATTCAATTGGAGCTGTTAGACGAAGAAATTCTGAAGCAGCTACAAGAAGATAATCTCCACATCCAAATCCTGAAGGCGGAGCGGATACTAACATACTCAACGATCCCTACTACGCTAACGGTTGTGACGACTGAGGGCAGCGAGATACCATACCAGGTATCGATAAACAAGAAAATACAACAGCCTGAAGGACTCATTCCAAGAATAACTCAATATTCAAGATACCAGAGGCTCGGCCACATCTGAGCAACATGTCGCAGTAAGACAGAGATCTGCGGATACTGCGCCGATCTTCACGCCTTCAAGGCGTGTCGGCTGGCAAAACAGGACACGGACTTCCGAGCACCCAAGAACAAGAGCAAGTGCGCCTACTGCATGGGCAAGCATAGGGCAAGATACCTGGGCTGTCCCTACCTCCAAAGACACAGAGACGTCTTTAAGATCGCCATCTCCACAAAGACACTATATAAGGATGCAATGTGGAGGTGCGAAACAGCCATGTGCATCTCGCAAGTGGAAAGATCTCAACTACGATGCCAGGTAGACGAGCTAAACAATCAAATCAAGCTACTTCAAACACCGGCAAAAACCAGCGACAATGAAATACTGCTTGCAGAAATAAAGGAGATCCAGCAAAACATCAAACAAAAGGTGGAGCACATGATGCAGACGACAAAGAAGAATGAAGAGATCCAATGAGACATCAAAGCGGAGAGAGAAATGCTAAAAACTGAAAGGGAGCCAGCCCAAATCAAACCAACAGAAGACACGGAAAAGAACACAGAGAAACCGCAAGATGAAGCCCAACAAGAAAACGTCGAAAGACTTCTAAAGACAATACACAAACAAGGGAGTAAAATGACGCATGATGGAGCCAAGCCACAGACCAACCAGAAACACAATAGGGTTTCTGCGTGGTCTAGAGGAATAGTGTCCACCTCGAGTGCTGGAGGTTTGAGTTAGGAGGAGAACGGAGCACTTATGTGTTGCATCCATGTGCCGTGATGTTGATCCATGGACTAAACTAAACTAAACTAAACCAACCAGAAACAGCAAGCCGCAGCCAGCAGTCGAGCCACGATGCCCAAGCAGCTCAAAGGGAAAATCAGAACCCCGCCAAACACCTGAAGAAAGCCCAGAGGAGGTTATCGACATATGTGAAGATAAACGGAGCCAAGAAGAGAAAGTCAACGCAACCTTAACTGCCGAACAGAAGTGGGCGGATAGAACTGCCGACATTGAGTGGGCGGATAGATACGACGCGAGGAAACGCCACAGAAGAAGAATGCGACGCGGATTATGGATCTACGAATCGAAATTCAGCACCAAACGTATCTATCCAGGTGACACCCACTATCCAAGCCAACACTGACAAACGAAATCACCAGAGGAGACTGGCTCAAAGAAAAACTTGCCGGCCAACCAATCCCCCAGCTGACGCCACAGGCATAAACTCTTCAACCGATAAGCCATCTAACACTGGCGCAGAAAAAGTTAACTAACGCATTCCGCACCAAGAACTACCTACATTATAACCGAATCCACAGAGGCTGGTTGACATTTTTTGGAAATTTTTTTTTTTTTTTTTTTCGCAAAACGGATGGATGGACAAGGTCCTTTAATTTTAGCCCTTATTAGAAAAACAAAACAAGGTTTCCGATACACTACCTTGGTTTGGCCTGTAATCTGTTCATTTCTGTTTCTCTAAAAATAATTATTCTAAAATGAGTTGATGCCCGGTAATTTTCGAGTTAATGCGACGCAATGAAACAAAAGTCATAGCAAGTCTCAGTTTCCATGGCAATCTTTCAAAAACCTTACGTTCAGGAAATGTTCAAATAAAAACAAGCAAGAGCCTTTATTTAATGTACAATAATAAATGAACTCTGAAGCCTATATGACACGGACAACTCTCTGTCAGCATTATTTCTAGCGATAGATAGTACACTACAAATCCTAGTTATATTGCCCACTCAGTCCCAATTGCACGCTCAAGAGTCGCTGCAATCGTTTATCAGCTATAGAACCCAAGCACGAATTACATTATTGCTGCTAGCATCAACTCATAGGGAGTCATGTAACAGTATCTTAATGTTCTCTGTTTATTACTTTCATAGTAATTATTGCTTCTAGCTTAATCGTTTGTACAGGGAAATTTATGGTTCGGGTGGTGATAAAATGTGATTATTCTTTACACATTACCGCTTGTTTTTAAATAATGTTGTTATATTCAATACTACATGTAAAGATAATGGACTAGGACCTTTATACAACAGGACACACGGATTTTACTTGTATTAACAATTGCATATAACCAGTCTTTAGTTCAAGCGGAAACTTGGAGCTAGATTATTTTTAAGATGATAGTGTGAAATGAAAGGAACGTGTTGCATGTTGCTGTTATTGAAGTTTGTCATTTTGATTGGCCATCTACTTCTCCGTAAATTTGGGTCTAAAATATGTGATAGCGCTATCACAAACCTATAGCAGGAAAATGCTTGGGATAATTTAAAACAAAAATGTAATTGTATGTGCACCTGTTATGCAGCAGTGAAGTGGGAAGACGAAGAATCAGATGGGCAGACGGTACCCTCCTTTTACTGCACATACATAACATCAATAAAATCCAAGCGATACATTTGAGTCAAGATCCGAAACTGAAACTCCCACCTACGCTTACCGACAAATGTAGAACACGCACCAAAATTCATATTGTGGCAGATGCTATTAGAAATATGTATTATCACATTTCCGTTAGCTCCTGTGTTTTATTTCACCATAATAAAAGATTTCATATTATCATAATCTTAAATAATGTTGAAACCGACACCCGCGATGCGTCAGTGGACACATAATATAGCAGATCTCGTGCTCTTCCTGCAAAGACCTAACGGATTTTATTTAATAATTTACTTCCCGACTGTCAGCCATGCGTACATCTGGCGGGAGCTTTCACAAAAAGGCAGCGATTACTAGTGCTAGTGAGTTTGACCTTTCTGGGATAATATTCTATTTCAGAGAATATTTCCCTTATCCAAGGTCAGCAAACTGATGTTCATTTCTGTTCCAGTAAAGGCAGATTCCCATTTGTTTAACAATTGCTCATGATTAATTGTTATATATTAAAATTGGTTCAATGAAACATGCAATAATTATTTTCTAACTTCCATTAAAACAAAATTACTCTTTGAGGTGTTTTTCATTAAATGAATTTCACTCTTAGATTGTTTTATTCATGGCTTTATATATGTGATACAATTTCTATCTAAAATATATAATAGATGCCATGGATGCAATTTCTATAAAATATTACCAGAGTACGAGAACTTATTTGCCCCGAATATATACCATACCACTGCCTTTATTTGTACATTAGGAATGGACTATATATATATATATATATATATATATATATATATATATATATATATATATATATATATATATATATATATATATATATATGTACAGGGCATCGGCTAATGCAGCCTCATCATCATCAAGTGCCATGCCGGCTGGCGTAAGCACTCATGACTCAACATATCTCGGTCTGTGCTTTTCTGAGTCAACTCCGCTGTTGATATTCCTCCATGCCACCGTCGCAATCCATCCAGCATCGTTCCTCTTGGTCTGCCTCTGCCTCTCTTTCCCTCGATCTTTCCAGTTCCCTACGTTTTACAATCTGGTATAACTTAACAACAATAAAGCCCGTAAGTTACACAAATCTGTTAGTTCATTCTGCTTGCATTCAATTAATTAGCTCATGCATTTCTTGGAGCTCTGGAGGTATTATTGACTTCCCTACCTATTCCAGAAGTCTATGTTAAAATGGTTCTAAAGTGTATACCCTCTTATTGCTGCCGGTAACCCATCCATGTTTATTATTCATGTACCATTCGCTAAAATGGTTTGGCTTGGTTTGTTAAAGTATCACGTACAATGTATACAAATGTCTAAATAAGCGTCCCAGTTCAAACTTCCCATAGAACACATAAGAATCGCAGCACAATGCACTCCGCAGGACAAACATGTGTGTACAAATCTTTGTTTGTAAAGTCCGGTAGCAGAAACCTGGCGTGAGTACATGAAGATCTAGAGCCATCACGTGTGTTAGGCCTGTGTATACTGAGGAACAGGGGAGCAGTCTTTCCCTCTCATATCCAAAGGTAAATATCGAACCCTCGTCCGACCGCGCCAATGCCATTTTCAGCGTTGATGCCCAAACCATTATACTCAATGCTGCTGCTATACCAAAATAACATGCTATAAATATTTCGTTATGGGTAAATAGTCTAATTTTGAAATTAAGACTGGCCAGTGGTCTATTCGACGTGCTCTTTTTTAAATGTCCTATTGCCCATACGTTTATAACTGGCACAATGTACACATGTGTCGTCTGATATTTTACTTCTTTTGAAAGATGGTTAGAAATCCGACCCACTACAACACGATCAGGGGGAAAAGCTTAAATGTTCTTAATTGCTTAAAATTATCAGTCTAAACTTGAATCAAACAAGATCTGCTGGATTTAGATGCAAGAATAAGAGGAATTGTAGTAAAGGCTAAAAAGGCAATGAACGAATCACCAAATAACGAAAAGTAGATTGCGAGCTTTACTAGAACACGGCTACAAGTAACAATGCATGGACATCCAAGTTAGATCACACATGGGCACACATCCGGTTAATTCCTTCTACTGATAGTCGCTCAAGACGTATTCAGCCAAAGAAGGATACAGACAAGTAACCTTGATTTTTCATGTAGTGTCTTTCGTGTAGTTGTGTGCCGGTTTGTGTTTGTTTGTTCTGTGCTGACGAAGGCATTAGCCGCAACGTCCATATTGTTACTCGTAATCGTGTTCTAGTAAAGCTCACACTCTACTTTTCGTTATTTGGTGATTCATCAATTAGATTTTGATGCATTCATCATTATTACTAATAATGTTTTATTTCATCTGTTACTTCCATACAGCTCAGTTTTTCTTCATATTGGCTTCATAAGTGGTGTATGAATGAAATAACGTATGAAGGGACAGAAAGAAGAAGGGCAGAATGCCAGACGGGCCTGCGTGCTCAATTCTTAACCCTTTGAAAATAAAGTTTGTTCGTTCGTTCATGGCCACATTCCATGACTTACTAAAACACCAGCTTTAAATTGAAACGTGTGAAATTGTTACTATTTACTGCTGAAGGCTTCCGCAATACCCCGTCATTTCCAGGAAGGCAATTAATTTCAATAGTTATATTGTGTAATGAATTGTGCCAGAGATCACAGGTACTCTGTTCTAACCGGTTGTTGGAAATAACGGCGTAGGGGGCGATACACAAACCTGGCCTTGTAATCTTCAAATAATCAATACGCCCGTTCTGGTGACCTTTCACTGACGTTGCTCCATCAGCTTGGCAATAACTCTCAAACCGAAAGCTTCCACAGCACGATACCGTGTATCGCTTTTGTCCGTCTGTCTTTGGTTTATACAACTTGTGGTTGCACGATACGAACTCTATTTGAGTGGGTATTTGAGTAAAGACACGGATTTTCTACAATCCTTAAGGTGATTTGCCGAGTGGATAAGAATGCCGGGTCTCTTTCGGGAGATCAGGGTTCGAATACTCGGTAAGATGCTAATGTTTTTTTTTCTTTGAAAGAAAAATGAAAATATTAACCTGTACAGTTCGCGGCAACTACAATAGCCAGGCGGTCTCAATTCATCAGGCTCAAGACCCTCAATTCTACACCGCACGGTACAACAGGCAGTAGATGAAAGTTTGACAGTTGCGTCATAAATTGCATATTGTGCAAATAATATATTTTAACATTGTGTTTATTTTTTAATAATAATATGAGTGTCGGTCGTTTAGAAAGCAATGGCAAACTACTGAAAGTTTACGTGAGTAGTAAATCACAGGCAAAACACGCTGGGTTGATTGTGACGTCCTGTACAGGACATTCAACTAACATATTTTAGCTGACTTCGGCACTAAGGGTGTGATGAAGTCGATATCACGGCGATCGCCCTTACTCTCCATGAGAAGTCCTAGTACTCATTTATAGACTGGATCTACCAGGGAGTCCCTGTTAAGTTTAAGATTTCGACTCGATGCTAATTCGAATCACGACTATCGGATATATAAGCATTTAAAAACTTATAATCGCTATGTGGCGAAGGGGTTATATATATATATATATATATATATATATATATATATATATATATATATATATATATATATATATATATATATATATATATATATGTCAGCAATTAAAATGGGAAATAAAGAGGGTAGTTACGAACAGGTAAAGCTAGGAGTACGACAAGGTTGTGTCTTCTCACCAGATCTCTTCTCCCTATATAGCGATGTAATAATGAGACAGATCAAAGAGAAGCCAGGAATACTAATAGGAGGATATAATATAAACAATATACCCTATGCAAATGACACAATATTGGTGGCGGATAATGCAACAGACCTACAACAATTGTTGGACATTGTAGTAACAGAGAGTGCACAGAAAGGACTCTCCTTGAATATCAAGAAAACAGTAACAATGGTGATATCAAAGAAAATGGGGACACCAAAATGTGACATAGAAATAGAAGGAAACATTCTTAACCAAGTGGATAATTTTAGATACCTAGGGACATTTATAACATCAGATGGAAGATGTACAACAGAGATTAAGAGATAGGGCAGACAAAAACCGCATTTCAGAAAATGAAGAGTATCTTGTGCAATAAGTCGCTATCAATGAATGTAAGAAAGAGAGTGCTATAATGCTATACAGAACCAGTTTTGCTGTATGGCAGCGAATCTTGGAATGTAAATGAACAAATTAGGAAGAACTTAGAAGCAACAGAGATGTGGTTTTTAAAAGGAATGTTGCGAATTCCGTAGACTGCCAGAGTAACTAACAACGATTGCCTGAAAGAGGCTAATGAAACTAAAACACTATATACAACAATGAGAAAGAGACAAACAGCTTTCTTTGGTGACGTGATGAGAAGAGAGGCATTGGAGAACATCGTGACAACTGGAAAGATCGAGAGGAAGAGAGGCAGAGGTAGACCAGGAGAAATTATGCTGGACGGATTGAGACTGTGACATGGTGGAATATCATCAGCAGAGTTGATCCAGAACACCAAAGTCCGAGATCTGTGGAGAGCCTTCATCCCAATAACTAAATAGGGCAATCTGTAACTCAATCAATCAATCATGTGCCATGCCGGAAAGCGTGGACGGTCATGACTCGCCATTTCATTCGATCACCAGAGTAGTGGATCAGCTCAGTGTTCCTGTCTCGTCCACGCCATGTGGCCAAGCCATCCAGATATTTTCCTATCGGTCTTCCTCTTCCTCTTAGACTAAGTTCTCCAGTCCATTTATTCTCATAACATGTCCAAAAAATGTTGACTGTCTACGTCTAATTTCTCTGAAACTACTGAACGTAAACTTACCAAGATATCACAAAAACCCAATAGATGCTGGGATGACTGTATAGATGTCGAAGAGAAATAAAATGATGAGTTAGAAAATTTTCACGTGTTTAAAATAGGTGTATTATTTTTATGAAAATTTTACAAATGCCTTAAAGATTTTATTATTATATATTATAACGCGCATGCCTGTAAATAACTGTAGACACACATTTTATAAAGCTTTGATAACAATGCAACAATTATATATAAAATACATAGCAATGCTACTAAAAGTCATGTCCCTTGATATAACTTTTCTTAAGTTAAGTCCCCTCGCTATATATAAATTATAATGTAATAACAAAATTTAATTTTGTTACGTAAATAGCTGTTTGTTAACTAACAAACTATGACAGTTGGCTGCACGGGAATGATAAGAACACGTGTAGAAAATTTCATCTCACTTGGATGGACATTTCGCGAACGCATAAATAATTTACACACAGACAGACATTGCATTTATATATATATATATATATATATATATATATATATATATATATATATATATATATATATATATATATATATATATATATATATATATATATATATATATATATATATATATATATATATATAAACACCGGTTTCGGGGCGAAGGGGTTACGAACGAAGTTCGTAATCCCCTATACCCGCTTTCAAAACACATCTGTGTTGGTTTTTTATGAAATGGTATGGATGCCGATCGTTCATAAAGCAATGGCAAACTACTGAACGTAAACTTTCCTAGGAGTCACGATCAACCAAAAAATGCTGAGGTTGACTGCTACAACCCATAAAGGACATGCAAGTAACTTATATATATATATATATATATCTCAAACCTGGACTTTATCCAAATTACACCTTCGCAAAATCAACACCTGCGAAATGAGATGCCTGAGGAGAGCTGCCAACTTAACAATCCGAGACCGAGTAAGAAATGCTACTATCAGACAGACTGTGGGATCAACACCTTGTGCCACATTTATTGACAGACAGAAGATCAAGTGGTTTGGCCATGTCATTAGAATGCAACATCAACAACTACCATCACTGGCCTTACATCAAAGATCATCTGCGACGAGACCACGAGGACGTCCAAGAAGAAAATGGATTGACGACATCAGAGACATTGTACAACCTCACGGAATGACACTATCCAGTGCCGTCCACCGGGCGTTGGAACGCAAATTATTCCTCCCCACGACGCTTGACGGCAGAAGTGGAAGATGATGATGATGATGATGATGATGATGATATATATATATATATATAAACACACTAATGTAATCCTACTAGAGCCAAACAGTTATTGCCTCATCCCTTTTGTCTAATATAGTTATTACTTTAAACCCATTATGTTCCACGCAGCTATTAATTTAACTCTTCCGTCGTTACACAGTCATTTCGACACTGCTTTCTGCGACACGGTTATTACTTTAACCGATGTTGAACAAGCCAATTATTGCTTTAATCAGGTCCTTCCTAGACAGATATTAATTTAACTTTAGTTATTGCTTTACAGGTGCTGTCAACTACAATAAACCCAAGCTCTCTCATTTTTTCTCTTTACTTCTCTCTCTTCCCGAGTGTGTGTGTGTGTGTGTGTGTGTGTGTGTGTCTCTTTCTCTCATTCTTTCTTTCTCTACCTCTCTCCGTGTGTGTGTATGTTTCTCTCTCTCCCTCCCTCCCTTCCCCCCCCTCTCTCTCTCTCTCTCTCTCTCTCTCTCTCTCTCTCTCTCTCTCTCTCTCTCTCTCTCTCTCTCTACGTGATATACAATCCAATTTTCCAGTTTCATTTTATTTTCTGTTATTTCAGCTGTTCCCTTCGTTTCGAAGCTGTGTCTTCAGACTATATCATAACCATGGTTATCACTTGTTGTTGTTGTTGTTGTTGTTGTTGTTACTGTTTAACGTATTATTTCTCGTGTGGGATACCCCGCTTTAAACATAGACATTGACTTGTATAGTCATTTATTAATTCTTTTGGATAACAGTTGGTTACTTAGCTTGGGAAGTAGTTTTTGCAGGTTAATTATTTGTTGTATGTTCTTTAATTCGTTTTGTTCCGTGTTTGCATTATATTCGTTGGTCTAATTAGTTATATCGTTATAATATTGTCATTGACTTATTGATTTGTATTACTGATATTTTGTAAGTTAATGTAATTGTGATTTTTTATGATCTTGTATTTTTCCTTAACTTTGACTAATTTACACTTTCTTCATGGATGAAATGTCTGAGAAGTGGCAACACTGGCTCAATAAGTCAGGAATACGCCTTGGACACTTAAACATTTGCAGCTTATTTAACAAGCTACCAGAGTTATCTTCTATTCTTAATCAAAATTTTCATTTATTTGGCCTTAGTGAAAATAGGCTTAATGATAACATTTCAGATGATGACATCTCTATTAAATGGTACAATGTTTTTAGAAGGGATCCCTGTAGGAGACAAGAGACAGGCATAGTAACCTATGTTTCTAATTTACTAAATGCTCACCGTAGGCTAGACTTTGAAACTTGCGAAATAGAATGTATTTGGTTAGAGCTAAAACTTCAAAACCGCACACCCCTGATAATTAGCTACCTCTATCGAAATCCCAGTGCTGGACACGTCTGGTACGAAAACTTCACTACCATGATGCATGTGGTTTTCGCTTCCGGGAAAGAAATTATACTACTCGGAGACTTTAACATTGACACCAACAAATCCAACATAATATGGGGACATATAATTCCATCATACAATTTCCAACAAATAGTACAACAAGCTACGAGAGTAACAAAGTCATCTTCAACAGCCATAGATCACATTTATGTAACTTGCTCAGACAACATCATAGAATGCACCGTACCCAATTGTGCAATGAGCGATAACTACCCAATATGCTGCACGTGGTCTAAAAAAGGAATTAAAACTCCTAAACATAAACACATAAGTGTAAGATATAGAAGTTACAAAAATTTCAACCAAAACGCATTTTTACAGGACTTGCTCAGTTCACCTCTAGACAATGTTTATCAGCTTCCTGACCCGGATGATGCTCTGGAATTCTGGATGAAAACCTTTATTGATGTTTTTGATAGACATGTGCCAATCAAGGAAGTTCGAGTAAAACACCACGCCAAGACACCTTGGATCACCCAGGAAATACTTGAAATTATGAGAGACAGAGATAAAGCACATAAAAAGATCTCAGCGCATACCGTACTCTTAGAAACAAAGTTCAATATACCATACGACGGGAAAAGAAAAATTACTTTAAGAACTTAGTAATGGATAAAACAAATAGTAAGGATATATGGAAGGCAATTAACACCTTGACAAACAAGTATAACTTCCGAAATTCTTTACCATCAAATCATATTACATGCGACCAATTCAGTATTTTTTTTCAAACTGACATAGACCAGTTGAAGGCTTCAATACATAATTCTCCTTGCAACTTATCTTTACTGTCATCATTTTGCGAGAATAGATGCTCCCGCGATTTTCTTTCCGACATACCGCTAATGACAATCACTGAAGTATTCACTTACCTCAGTAACCTAAAAAACACAACCTCATCTGGGTTAGATGGAATCAGCAACAGGATTCTCCGTTGTGCTGCGCCAGTGATCTGTATATCACTAACCTATGCATATAATCAGTTTCTCACCAAAGGCCACTTTCCATCAGCTCTCAAAATCGCTAAAGTGTACCCTCTTCTTAAATCTGGTTAATTGGACAATGGTCTCCCGAACAATTACAGACCCATTTCCTTACTATCATCACTATCTAAGCCACTAGAAAAACACATCCATAAAGTAACATTACAGTATTTAGTTCGCAACAAGCTTATTGTTGACAGCCAATCAGGATTTCGACCAAAATATTCTTGCCATACGGCGCTAACAAACATGATAGACAATTGGCACCAGAATATAAACAACAACAGTCTATGTGGAACTGTGTTTATTGATTTCAAGAAAGCATTTGATATGATAGACCATGTTATTTTAATTAAAAAACTTGAGACAATGAAAATTGGCCCTAATGTAGTCACTCTAATATCATCTTTTCTATAAAACAGAAAGCAAGTAGTATCGCATAATAAATCTCTGTCTCAAACCACTACCTTCAATATTGGAGTACCGCAAGGCTCTATTCTTGACCCTCTATTATTTGCCATATATATTAACGATCTACCTTTGCATCTTTCGTCGTCCTGCGATCTATTTGCAGACGACTGGACAGTGTACACAAACGCTGAAAACTGTATTTTACTGGAGTCGTCTTTACAACAAGAATTAAATAATGTAATCAGGTGGAGCTATTCAAATCGTATGCAAATTAACATCACTAAAACAAAATCAATGTTATTAACAACCAGACAAAAACTTCAAACTCTAAGCTCACACACATCACTTCAACTTCACATCGATAACATGCCAGTAGAAAATATAATTGAGCACAAAACATTAGGCCTAATCATTGATAGAAACCTAACCTTTAATTCCCACGTTCAAGCGCTTATTAAACAAACAGCGAAAAAAGTCTACCAACTCGCCAAAATTAAAAACTTCCTTGATGAGGACACAAGGAAACTATTCTATACTTCTCATATACAAACACACTTTGACTACTGCTCTACAATCTGGGACGGATGTTCTAATTCAAACACCAAGCGATTTTTCTCACTCCAGAAACGGGCCATGAGTCTAATTTATAGCAAACATTTATCTGACAATCCTAGCCTGTATAAACGCCTTCAGTTACTACCACTCCGCAAACGCCTGCTTTTCAATAAAGCTAAACTAATTCACAAAATCCTGCATCGGAATGCCCCAAATTACCTTTGGCCATTTTTTAAATATAATGCTAGACACAGTAAACGTTTAAATATATTACACATTCCGAAGCCTAGGATTGACTTATACAAAACAAGCTTAACGTACTCTGCAGCTCAGCTGTGGAACAATCTTCCACAAGAAATCAAAGTCATCACCAATCCCTATTCATATAATCGCAAATTATTCGAACACTATCTCAATACGGATTACCTTCCCCCTTAATAATAGAGATAATAATAATAATAACAAAACCCTAGTACAACAGCCAGTCCCCTTTTGGTAGGCCAGTATATTCCACATGGCTAATAACAAGTGTCAGACTATTATCTAATATTACTGTGTCGTGTAGTTTTGATGTCCGTATTTTGCCCATGCCTTTATAATGCATATCTTTTATATTGTTGCTGTTCTCTGTTAGCCTTGAATGATGTGTGAATGAAATAATGTATGAAAGAGAGTGATAGAAGGGCAGAATGTTAGACGGGCCTGCGTGCCCAATTCTTAACCCTTTGAAAATAAAGTTTGTTCGTTCGTTCGTTCGTTGTTGTTGTTGTTGTTGTTGTTGTTGTTGTTGTTGTTGATGATCTTCTTCTTCTTCTTCTTCTTCTTCTTCTTCTTCTTCTTCTTCTTCTTCTTCTTCTTCTTCTTCTTCTTCTTCTTCTTCTTCCTTCCTTCCTTCCTTCCTTCCTTCCTTCCTTCCTTCCTTCCTTCCTTCCTTCCTTCCTTCCTTCCTTCCTTCCTTCCGTCCTTCCTTCCTTCCCTCCCTCCTTCCTTACATCCTTCCTTCCTTCCTTCCTTCCTTCCTTCCTTCCCTCCTTCCTTCCTTCTCCCCCACCTCTTCCTCTTATTCTTTTTATGTTTTCTTCTTCTTCCTCTTCTTCTTCTTTTCTGCTTTCTCTGATGCTGCTGCTACTTCCGTCAAACCGGCGTTTGATGTTCCATTCCTCAGCTTAATATTTTTCTTCAGCTCCTCTTCCTCTCACTCCCCTTATGCCTTTATCTCTCATTACTTTTACTGTCTAATTCTCTTAGTCCATCTCTGAAATTATTGCATGCAAGCTGTCTTATCCAATGCCTTCTCTTGCTGCTCATTACAAGTGTTGTACAATACTCGCACTTGTATATTTCCTTTGTCAAACAACTGTTCTTATCTTCCTTTCACTCTCCGTGTTGTGGTATTAATAACTAATACAGACAGACATACACAAGCCGGTATATGATCTGGGTTATACAACCATTTGTACATGTGATTGTTTTGGCAGAACAAAACAATGTTAATTATATAACAGATGGATCGCCAGCACAAAAGATGATTTGGTCTGAACACATTAACACAATGGGAAACAACTGCACCTTGCTCTCTTTACGCTCAGATAAGATTATCACAGACATAGTTAATATGGAAGCGTTAGTAATAGAATCAGCTTCTACATCGTAGAGGGGAACAAGAGCATGCATTCTCAGAACAAGTAGAGTTATCTCTATTGGATGAAAATTTTTACTTATCATCTTCTACAGAATAAAGGCGAAAAAGGGCATGGATTCTCATAACAAATAAAATAATATTTGTTAGATGAAAATGTTCACTTATCAGTATCATGTTGTACAAGTGGAAGTCAATAAGGAAGGCACAAATGGCTGTAGAAAAATAAATGAATATGATAACAAATTGAAACTAGTTTATTTTTATACATACATTGTCCTTTTATTTCTCAACATAATTTCCTCCAACATTGATGCACTTGTCCCACCGTTTTATCAGTCCCCCCAAACCCGCTGCATAGAAGTGCGTGCTCTGTTTTCTAAACCACGTTTTCACTTCACATTCAACTTCGGCGTCATTCGCGAAATGTCTCCCGCCAAGGTGGGTTTTCAGTGTTTATGCTGACAAATGGTTATCCCGTAAAGCAGTGCATAGCTGGGTAGAAAAATTTACGAGGGTGAGTGAATAAGTAAGTCACACAGTTCTGTCGAATGGCAGGTAAATGAAAACAAAGCACGCAGTTCTATGAAGCCGGTTTGGGAGGACTGAAAAAACGAAGGGATAAGTGCATCAATCATGGTGGAAATTATGTTGAGAAATAAAAGGAGAATGTATGGATAAAAATAAATTGGTTTAAGGTTTTTATCATATTTAATCATTTTTCTACAGCTATTTGTGGCTTACTTATTAACTTACCCTCGTAGAAGCGGCTGGCCCAGTGGCTAGAATGCCTGGTCCTCTTTCTGAAGAGCAGGGATCGAATCATTTCGGTAAGGTGTGGACGTTTTTCTATCGGTAGCAAAAAGAAAACTCTAACCTGCACAGTTCACGGCGACTGCACTAGCCAGGCGGCCTTAATTCCTCAGGCTCAAGACCCCCTCCCCCTCTCCCTCCCCCGTCCTATACCGCAACGTACTATAGGCAGTAGATGGTAGTTATCATGTTGAGCGAGCCCGTTTCTTTTACGGTTATGAACTTGTTCTGAACAGAACAGGAGGGCTCAATTCCTGAGTTCGCTGCTCGCTACGTTGGAAGAGTTGCCCATCTAATCCTACATGCACTCAGGACTACGACATATATATATATATATATATATATATATATATATATATATATATATATATATATATATATATATATATATATATATCATCATCATCATCATCATCAGCATCATCATCATCATCATCATCATCATCATCATCATCATCATCATCATCATCATCATCATGTGCCGTGCCGGCTGGCGTAGGCGTTCATGGCTCTCCACAGATCTCGGTCTTTGGTTTTCTGGATCAACTCTGCTGCTGATATTCCTCCGTGCCACCGTCTCAATCCATCCAGCATCATGTCTCTTGGTCTGTCTCTGCCTTTCTTCCCCTCGATCTTTCCAGTTGTCACGATGTTCTCCAATGCCTCCCTTCTCATTACATGACCAAAGAAAGTTGTTTGTCTCTTTCTTATTGTTGTATATAGTGCCTAGTTTCATTAGCCTGTTTCAGGCAGTCGTCGTTAGTTACTCTGGCAGTCCAAGGAATTCTCAACATTCGTCTCAGGAACCACATCTCTGTTGCTTCTAATCTCTTCTTAATTTGCTCATTTACATTCCAAGATTCACTGAAATAAATCAAAACTGGTTCTACATAGCATTGCAGCACTCTCATTCTTACACTCAGTGATAGTGACCTATTGCACAAGATACTCTTCATTTTCTGAAATGCGGCCTTTGCCTGCCCTATTCTGCTCTTAATCTCTGTTTGTACATCTTCCATCTGATGTTATAAATGTCCCTAGGTATCTAAAATCATCCACTTGGTTAAGAATTTTTCCTTCTATTTCTATGTCACATTTTCGTGTCACCATTTTCTTTGATATCACCATTGTTACTGTTTTCTTGATATTCAAGGAGAGTCCTTTCCTTGCACTCTCTGTTATTACAGTGTCCAACAATTGTTGTAGGTCTGTTGATTTATCTGCCACCTATACTGTGTCATCTGCATAGCTTATATTATTTATATTATAACCTCCAACTAGTATTCCTGGCATCTCTTTGATCTCTCTCATTATTACTTCGCTATATAGGGAGAAGAGATCTGGTGACAAGATACATCCCTGTCGTACTCCTAGCTTTATGTGTTCGTAACTACCCTCTTTATTTCCAATTTTAATTGCTGCTACTTGGTTTCATTAAATATACTTTATTATTCTCAAATCTTTCCCATTAATGTTGATATCTTCCAACATTTTAATCAGCTCATCATGTTTTACTTTATCAAATGCCTTAGAATAATCTATGAAGCATAAATATGTCGTTCTGTTTCTCTATTGACCTTTCTATTAGTGTCCGTAATGTATATAGTTAGTTAGTTAGTTATCAGTTGGGGTATCTTCGTTGCACTCCGGACATGTCCATAGGTGCTCAGATCCTCCCCCCAGCATATGCATCAGCGTCCGGTGGCTAATAGTGCCAGTTCTGTGTTGGTTGACGAGGCGCTTTGTTTTCCCGATGTACCTCTCGCGTCTGGCTGTGCCGATTCTTACTCCCAGGTCTTTCATCCTGGAAAGCGATGTGGAATCACTAGCGTCAAAATCCTCTGTTCTCGCCATATCTTTAAGGGCGTAATGTATATATTGCATTGTTTGTGCCCTTGCCCTCCACAAATCCATACTGTTCTTTACTAATTCCCATTTTTATTTTCTTCCTTGTTCTTCTCATTATGATTCTGAGCAGAAGCTTAGTGATATGGTTTATGAGGTTAATTGTACGAAAATCGTCACATTTAATTGCTCCTGGTCTTTTTGGTATAGCTATAAATACATATTTCAGCATATCACTGGGTAAATATCCACTGCTGTAAATATCATTTAACATTTTGTTTAATATATTACTCCAAATTCTCCCAATACTTTTAATTCTTCTATTGTGATTTCATCTGGTCCAGCTGTTTTTCCTTTCTTCGTATATTTCATAGCGTCAGCGACTTCTTCTTTTAGAATAGGTGGACCTTCTAAGTTACTTTCTTCTGTTAATTCTTCCCTTTCCCCATCATATAATTCTCTTATATACTCATTCCACCTCTTCATTGTATCACCTTCCTCCAATAATATCTTTCCTGTTTTTGATTTCAAACACCCTGTATTTATTCTTATTTTTCTTCCAGTGAGCTCACTGATTTGTCTGTGCATATTTTATGTATCTTTAATGGCATTTAATTCCATTTTTTTGCACTGCTCATTTAACCAACTTTCTTTTGCCTTCCAACACATATCTTTTATTTCTTTATTTATCTTAGCATATTCTTGTTTGTCATTTTTACTCTGTTTTCTTTGTCCATCAGCATTAAGATTTCTTCATTCATCCATTTTTTCTTAGCTGTTTGACTTCTCTTCGGTAATATTTTTTTGCTAGTTTGATGAATGGATCCCTTAACATTTCTCATTGTTCATCTATACTCTGTATTTTAGCTATTGCATTGTAGCTATTTTTCACAGTCACTATGTATTGATCTTGAATTTCTTTATCTACTTTCAGAACATCTTTACTAAGTCTCATGTTCCTAACCATTTTTTTCCCTCTCTTTAATCTTACTTTTATTTTTTCACATAGTGGTACATGATCACTATTACAGTCGGCGCCAGGCATTGTTTTTACATTAATTAGAGCATTTCTAACTCTTTTATTAATCAGTATGTAGTCAATTTAGTTGTGTATTTTCTGATCAGGTCTTTTCCATGTGTATAGTCGTCTTTTATGGTGTTTAAACCATGTGTTTCCAATTATCATAGCAATGATATTCGCCCATTCTATTAGCTTCTCCCCTTTTTCATTTCTTGTACCTAAACCATAATTCCCCACTACATCCTCCATTTTCCCCTTTCCTACTTTTGCATTAAAATCTCCAAGTATTATTTTTATTTCCTGCGATCCGATTTGAGCCATCGCCATTTCTATTTCGTCGTAAAAGTGTTGTATTTCTTCATCACTACTGCTTTTGTTGGTGCATATACTTGTATAATATTTATATCTATTGGTTTGCCTTTGATTTTCACCAAAATAACTCTGTGTGAAATACACCAGTATCCATTAAGTGACTTGGCTGTTTCTTCGTCGAGTATTATTTCTCACATTTTTCATGTGTATCCCCTCCAGAATGAATTATTGTGTGGTTGTCAGCTATAATTTTGCCCGATCCCTTCCATCTCATCTCACTAACGCCTAGTATATTCATATTCATGCTATCCATTTCTCTTAGAACATTGTTCAACTTTCCTAGCTCATTTAATGTCCTAACGTTCCATGTTCCTACTCTAAATTTATGTATTTTGTTTATGATTTTGCCATCAGTAGCTGGATGAAGCGTTACAAAATGAAGCGTTACTTTTCGGAGGGACGCTATTTAGTGTTATCCTTTGGATCTCGTGTGATTTCCTTTGGATTTCCTGTGAATAGTGTTTTCCTGTGGATTATGTGATGTTATTTTGTGTTCCTTTTATTGGAAGTTTTCAAAAGAAGCCACGAAGGCAGGTGGTGGATGAAATTTTGAGGGCAGCCGACAGATATTGTGGGTCATGGCCACGAGCTTCACGACGGCAGGCAGAGGAACTCTTCTTGAGTCAATGGCTGCGGTCTCCGACCAGTAAGGTCACTGCCATAGAGGAAAGCAACGGCAAACTACCTCTTTAAAAGTGCCTAGTATATCATGATTCGCTTAAAGACAAGGACAGAGACGTTAAAATTAGCAACTTGGAACGTTAGGACGTTAAACAACGACGGAACATTAGAGAACATAAAACAAGAAATTGAAAGGGAAAAAAATAATATTTTAGGTATGTGCGAAACGAGATGGACAGGAGCAGGCATCAAGATAGAGGAAGATTTCAAGATTATTTATTCTGGAGGTGAAGATCGTCATAGAGGAGTGGCAATTAATTTGGACCGGAAAACAGCAAAATCTGTTCAAGGATATTGGGCCGTGTCGGACAGAGTTCTACTAGTTAAATTAAGTGGCAGACCTTTTAGCATAAATATTATTCAAGTATATGCCCCAACAGGAGAATCCAGTGAAGATAGTGTTGAAGAATTTTATAATGACATAGAGTCTGCCTTAAAGAAATGTAAAAATTCAGAAATAAACAACATAATAGGGGACTTCAATGCAAAAGTAGGAAATCAAGGGGATAGATACACAGTAGGAAACTATGGTTTAGGAGAGAGAAATGAAAGAGGATACAGACTCGTAGAGTGGGCAAAAGAACAGGAAATGATTGTAGGAAACACCTGGTTCAAGCAACACCCTAGAAGATTATGGACATGGAGGTGTCCTGGTAGCAGGATTCGAAACCAGATTGACTACATTCTTATTAGCAGAAGATTTAGAAACGCATTAACACTAGCAAAAACAGTTCCCAGTGCTGATTGTTATAGTGACCACAGATTACTCACAGGAACATTGAGGATAAAGTTGAAGAAAGTCAAGTATATAACAGGAAACACTAAATATGATTTGTGTACATTGAGTAATGACAAGGAAATACAAAACAAATTCAACATAGAAGTACAGAACAGATTTGAAATTTTGTCTGATCTAGAGATCCTATTCCAGGATGTGGATGATCAATGGGAAACGTTAAAAATTCAATCAATGTGGCTGCAGAAACAACTATTCCAAAATTAAAGAAGGTGGGTCGTAAGAAATGGATGACTGAAGAAATTTTACACCTCATGGAAACAAGAAGACTCAACAAAAATAATTCTGTCAAATATGAAGAAATTCACAGACAAGTCAGAATATTATGTAAGGAGGCAAAAGAAGCATGGCTTGAGGAAAAGTGCTTAGAAATTGAAAACCAACACAACAGTCAAAATACCAAATTAGTGCACAAAAGAATTCAGGAACTTTCTAATAAAAGAACAAGTACATCAACAGGGTGTCTAAAAAGTGAAGATGGCAAAATCATAATAGAAAAAGACCAGATTCTACATGTATGGACAGATTATGTGAAACACCTTTATGATGATAACAGAGACGAACAGTATGATATTAGATTTAATAATGAAGGACCGCCAATTTTGGAGATGGAGGTTCGAAATGTTCTTAAGCATATGAAAGCTGGCAAGGCCCCCGGTGCAGATAACATCACAACAGAAATGATTAAAGCTTTAGAATAATTTGGACTAGAGCAAGTCACCAGACTGATGAACACATTATATGATACTGGAGATATACCTCCTGAATTATGTAACTCTGTATTTATTGCAATCCCAAAGAAATCAGGAACCTTGGAATGTGATCAACATAGAACAATTAGTATAATGAGTCACATCACAAAGATTTTGCTAAGAATTAGCATGCAAAGAGTGAGGAAGAAGATACAACCTGAATAGGGGAAGAACAATGTGGGTTTGTAGAAGGATAGGGTACAGTAAATGCTGTGTATATGCTGCGAACAGTTATTGAACGTGCTATAGAAGTAAACAAGGATATACATCTTTGCTTTATTGACTATACAAAGGCTTTTGATAGAGTTAGACATGTCAACATGGTGGATATGCTTGCAGATCTACAAATTCATGGGAAAGACATTAGAATTATAAAAAACATATATTGGAAACAACAAGCTGCAATAAGGATTGATAATGAAGTGGGACAGTATCAGCCAATTAAGAGAGGTGTTAAGCAGGGATGTGTGATGTCTCCAGATCTTTTTTCCCTATACAGTGAAAATATTTTCAGAAATGTAGAGGATATAAATGGAATCAGCATTGGAGGACGAAACATCAATAACATTAGATATGCAGATGATACAGTATTAATTGCAGACAATGCGCAGGACCTGCAACAATTAGTAGATGCGGTTGCTGTACACAGTGAGCAACTGGGGTTAGAATTAAATTGTAAAAAGACTCAGGTTATGGTCGTCACTAGGAAGGAAGAAGTGCCACAATGTAATATACAAGTAAATGGAAATAGTCTTCAACAATTGAATCGGTACAATTATCTTGGAACAGTCATAACATCTGATGGGAGATGCCTTGAAGAGATTAGAACAAGAATCGCCATGGCGAAAGTAGCCTTTAGCAAGATGAAAATCATTCTGACCAATAAAAAGATGTCAATTGAAACTAGAAAAAGAGTGTTGAGGGGATACATAGAGCCTGTTCTTTTGTATGGAAGTGAAACTTGGACAATGAGCAGTCAAGCTGAAAAGCATCTGATGGCTGCAGAAATGTGGTTTCTGAGGAAAATGCAAAGAATACCATGGACAGACAGAAAAACCAATGACCAAGTACTACAGGAGACAAATGAACATCGTAAACTGATTAGAGAAATTAGACGTAGACAGTCAAAATTTTTTGGACATGTTATGAGAAGAAATGGATTGGAGAACTTAGTGACAACTGGCAAGATCGAAGGGAACAGACCAAGAGGAAGACCGAGAGGAAAATACCTGAATGGCTTGGCCACATGGCATGGACGAGACAGGAACACTGAGCTGATCCACGACACTGGTGATCGAGTGAAATGGCGAGTCATGACCGCCCACGCTTTCCGGCATGGCACATGATTGATTGAGCTGGATGACGGTCTGGTGTCACCTGTAGCTCATGAATGTCCCTACCGGACGAGGATGTCCTAAGACAGCCATTAACGTCGTTCACTAACTCTGTTATGTGTTTTGCCATGAAGTCTTGGGAAGATAATGTGGTGGTTTCCCCTTCCCTTCCACATCCACATGGTGGTCTTTTACCTCTACCTTTGACAGCCATTTCGGACTGTCAGGACAAGTGAGTGCCCTGCTCTGCTCAGCTGCAGAGTTGTCCACTTATTCCGGTGGATACTCGGTCCACAGAGCTGTGTTAGCCACACTATATATATATATATATATATATATATATATATATATATATATATATATATATATATATATATATAGATATAGATATAGATAGATAGATTGATGATGTCTTTTATTTCTTGTGGAAGATTATTCCACAGCTGCGCTGAGGAGTACGTTAAGTTTGTTTTGTATAAGTCAATCCTAGACTTCGGAATGTGTAATATATTTAATCGTTTCTGTGTCTAACATTATATTTAAACAATGGCCAACGGTAATTGGGATAATTTCGATGTCGCATTTTGTGAATTAGATTGGACTTATTGAAAAGTAGGCTTTTGCGGAGTGGTAGTAACTGCAGGCGTTTATGCAGGCCAAGATGGTCAGTTACGTGTTTACTGTAAAGTCATAACCATTTTAGAATATTTAAAAAAAAAATATTCTGACCAATAAAAAGATGACAATTGAAACGAGAAAGAGAGTGTTGAGGGGATACATAGAGCCTATTCTTGTGTATAGATGTGAAACTTGGACAATGGGCAGTCAAGCTGAAAAACATCTGATGGCTGCAGAAATGTGGTTTCTGAGGAAAATGCAAAGAATACTTAATGGAGAGATAGAAAAACCAATGAACAAGTACTACAGGAGACAAATGAAAATCGTAGATTGATTAGAGAAATTAGACGTAGACAATAAACATTTTTTGGACATGTTATGAGAAGGAATTGACTGGAGAACTTAGTGACAACTGGCAAGATCGAGGGGAACAGACCAAGAGGAAGACCGAGAGGAAAATATCTGGATGGCTTGGCCACATGGCATGGACGAGACAGGAACACTGAGCTGATCCACGACTCTGGTGATCGAGTGAAATGGCGAGTCATGAACGCCCACGCTTTCCGGCATGGCACATGATTGATTGATATCCCTTTTCTAGAGTGAGTAAAGTCGTTTGGCGATTAAATTAGAACAGCCGTCCCAGATTGTAAAACCGTAGTCAAATTGTGTCTGTTTGTGAGAAGTATGAAATACCTTCCTTGTGTCTTCATCAAGGAAATGTTCAGTTTTGGCAATTGGTAATCCCACATACCATGTTCCATACACAGATTAGGGCGATTTGGAAGAGACCGCATTGGATATTGCACTTGAAAGGAATGAGGACTATGATAATGAATGACTTCCTCTTTTGACCGTACATAGGCAGTAATCTAATTAGCCGTATGAATGCTATTTTTGTATTGCAACTTGTAACTGAATGAACCATTTTGTATGAACTGTCAATAAGTGGAACTACCATATGTGATTGAAACCAATAAAGAAACTTGCAAAACCTCACGGAAGATGCCTCTCTTCATTACGTTGTCAACGCTGGTTTCAGCGAAGTTAATAGTTCCATGTTGACTTTCCCTTGAAGTTCGATTGTTCAATTCTAACAACCCTGAAGTAATATGCGTCCATCTACTACACTACTATACGATCCGGCTGCCAATGGACCCCTCTGCGGCGGTTGGCCATAATGGTTGGCGACTCTGCCAAATTCTTCTTCTTCTTTTTATTCTTTTTTTTATTAATGTTTGAGGTGAGTGAAGCTTAACGTATGCCCCTCAAAGATCAGCGTTAGTGAATTCGGCAAGTTTTCGTGTAAGGTTTCCTTCCACTAGAACAGTGGTTCTCATCCTTTTTTGGCCCGTGCCCCCTTCACCGTATTTTCAGAACGTCATTCCCCCCTTTCATATTTCCTGTCTAAAAATCCCCATACCCCTACACAGTATACGTAAAAATGGAAGGTAAATTTAATAGCATATACTGAAACAAGTCTAGACATCCACATAAAACATGATTTGTGTGTCTACTTACTTTATAAAATGAATTTTAGAAGAATGAGACGTACATAACTGTAAATTATGAAGGAAAAACAATATCACGTAATCGGTTCTTGTATAAACGCGATCTTGAAATGGTCTTCATTCCCCCCCCCCCCCCTGGAAACCCTAAAATTCCCCCCTGGGGGGGGGGGGAGAATTCCTCACCGGTTGAGAACCACTGCACTAGAGCGATTTAATCTAAGGTCACAGGCTCTGGTTTCCTTTATGAACAGTCTTTCTAGGGCAGAGGCCCCACGACCTAGTCTTCGCGATTTCCACCTGATATAATATTTTTAGCGTACATCAATTACACATGGGATCTTCTGTTTTTCTTTTCCCTGGCAATGGCAAACTACTGAATGTAAACTTGCCAAGAGATGACAAAGCAAAAATATTCTTGAGTTGACTGCGACGTCCTTTACAGGGATATGCAACTAACTGTCTTATCCGTGTAGGCTATATATTCGATCTTAATACCAACAAGATTCGGGGGGGGGGGGAGGGGGGGTGATATAAGTAAATTGTCACACGACGTTCTTGATGATCAGTTCAATGTTCTTGATGATCTTTGCGTGATATTGTCATGTGATGGTCGTTGTCTAGGTAACGATGTTCATGGTGTGTCAAGTGAGATATTTAACTGTCTCTTAATCCAACTCACCCCAGAAGTGCACCTTCACCAGTCATGAAACAAGATTGAGTTGGCGCACATAATCATTTATTCCAGAAATAAGACGGACAGACGGAACATGTTTATACATCCAGAAATAATGTAATCCATAGAATATAAATATCCACCTCACAATTTAACCCGCACACATCACTGGCTTCTCAAGCCTGCTTCATATTAAATCCACAAGACAGGTAATCCAACTACTATCCACGGCTGGATCTCCTACAATACAACCCACACATTGGGTCGGAGCCACTGCTCAACTATGCAACCCACTCTGGGTTTAGGCCCTCACTCCCTCTAGAACTCACTCTGGTTCAGGCCTGTCTTCACAACTCGGAGAACAACACACCACGGAGATCTCTAACTCCGCTTCTCTCTCAGACTACCGATCAGTTCGGCATCTACCCATCAACTGTCTTGAAGTCCCTTGACTTCACACAAAACTAAACTGTCCTTCCCCCATCCCCCTGGGAGATTTTCTCTACCCTCACTATTTTATTTCTCAGGACTGGCTGTTTTCCCCATAGCCAGGTCAGTCACTTTACTGTCTCCCACTTTCATCCCTTCTCTCTCATGCCCGGTCACTCAACTCATTGTCAATGACCCAGGCTTATGTCATCACCCCCCTCTTAAAAGAAAACTTCGTTTTCAAATATTGGGAGACTAAAACTTACTACACATGTGACCCAGACATATAGCCTAGGTAGCCCTAAGTATAGCTGCACCTTACTCTAGCTACCACCCTAAATAATACATGAAATGCTCATAGAACACTCCCATTTTCCCCACACATCACTACACCCAACTTTCTATCTTGTGTACCAATGCATGAACTAATACATCACATAATAATAATACATCATAGAAAAGCATTATACTTATGTACCCACAGGTCTCTTATTACTTCACGACCACACAATACTCTTTGTGTACCGACCCTATATCATGTGGTTCTGTTCTTGCATTAACCCTCCTCTGATTCCTGTCGATACTGTGTCTACCTTTCATGTACCCATGACTCATGGTACCTCTACAATTACAACATCTGTTTGCTATCCCTAGCCCTGGGTCAGTAATGTCGCGAACACTCCTTTGACCTGACTCAACTTTCCTATCTGCATATTGCACCGTTACACTTGAGTCTCTGTTTAGTCTGAACTCTTTATTCAATATTGGCCCATATACTTGGCACCTTGCTTTCTGCTGCATACGCCTTATGCCTATGTGCCCTGCACATGCACTATCCTGAGCTGTTCTAGTATATCGGTCTCTATGTGCTAAAGATACTGCTCCTTGCCCACGTGCAGTTCCACTATCTGACAAGCGGCGAGTGAGAACATTCTTCTTCCTCTCGAAGCACCATCTACCTTTCTTTGACTGCCTATGTTCTACTCTCCTACACCCTTGGGAACATTTGTTCAGAGTAGTATCTTGTCTCTGGGAGTCACTAGCACTATATTTGGGATTCATTCTCATGTGCTCAACTGTACTATCCTTGTCCTGAGTTCCCGTGTCTACTTCAAGTCCCTCTTCTACCTCAGCTATACTCTCTAATTTAGGTTCTCTTTTGGTAACTACCTCGTTACTATTTCCACTATGTTTTTGGTCCAATAAACTACTTCCTCTTCTGTACACTCTTTAACTCCTATAACATTTCCTATGATGAGATCTGCCACTGGTGAGTCTAAAACACACGCTGTCACTCTTCCTGTGATATATGGTGTTTTCACTGTTATCACGGCTAATGGGTAGAATTCTACTGTCCCATTAAATGTTATGGATCTAATCTTTTTCCCTGTATAATCCGAGGGATGCACTAAACTCTTTCTCACCCCGATGGACGTACATCCGGAATCCCTAATTGTTAACGCTGGCCTATCATTAACAAACCTATGATGCATCTTCAGACTTCCTCCTTCATGGACTGCTGATCCTGTTTTCACTGTATGACCACATATTAGGACTGGCTGACTGTCTTTTTCAAAAAGAGGTTTGCACCCACAACAATCTTCATTGTTCAGCGTCTCAATTACTTGCGCTGCATTTGAGTGCTCTGTTTCTCTCATCCTACATTGATGGCTGAAATGCCCCTTCCTTCCACATTTGAAACAAGTGATCTCCTTCCTTGCGTTACTTGTTGGCTCCCTGGCTAGCTGCACGTCACACTCCGCTGCCTTGTGTCTCCAGATCCCATAATTCCAACATCCGGCATAATTTGGACGTCTCTGGAAGTTCCCTCTTCTATATGGGTACCGTCCTACTCTACCAACATTGTTTCCTCGGAAACCATTATCTTGAAGTTCTTGCTGCTCACCTTTCTGTGCTGAATCCACACTTTTCGCCCTTGGTCTGATGACTGGATTCTGGTCCTGTTTAGTGTACGCTGCACAGACTATTTCCTCACTCATTAGTTTCCCAATAGATACGTTAGGATGTGCAGTCATGTAGTTTTGCCCTAACTGTGACATTGTATCTATGTCCTTTGGCTTACGTTCCTCAAAGAAAGCCACTAAGTTTGAATTACATGATGATAGAACTTTGTCTCTTAACATTAAATCCACTACTTTATTAAAATCTTTCCCTACCTCTGCAAGCTCCATCCATTTATTAAATGTATTCTTTACTGTGTTAACAAAATCTGTGAAATCTTGATTTGTCTCTGGTCCTAACTGTCTAAACTTTGTTCTATATCCATGTTCAGTTAGTTGGAACTTTGTCAGCAAACGTTGACGTAAGATAGTGTAGTTGTTTCTTTCTTCTACAGGTAAATTGAACATGGTGTCTAGTGCCTTACCAGTAAGAAACTCGCCAAGTCTCATCGCATACTCCTTCTCTGGAATACCTACCGCTTTGGCTGATGCCTCGAACCTGGCCAAATAATTTTCAAGTTGGTCCCGGTCTGTAAAATATGACAGTTTTAATCTCTGTGACGACTGCGAAGGTCTTCTGCTTTCCTCACTTTGACCCTTCGAAGATAGTTCTAGTTTTCTTAACTCGATTTCAGTTTGCATCTTAATCTTCTCTTTCTCAATTTCCATTTTCATTTGTGTCTCTTTCTCTTCCTGTAAACTCTTGTTTTCCATTTCAGCTAGTTTCACTTGTGTCTCTTTCTCTTCCTGTAGACGCTTGTTTTCCATTTCAGCTTGTCTTTGTTCTCTCTCAGCTAACTTTTCTTCCTGTAGACGCTTTGCCTCGCGTTCATTATGCCTCTCCTCTCTTTCCATCTGTTTTTGTTCTTTTGCTTCTGCATACTCCTGTAGCTCTTTACCTTTCAGACCTATTCGTTCACCTGCTTCGATATATTCCATTAAATTAGGCATCGTGTACTTGTGGACACGTTGCTGTCAATCAGCAAACTATAAATGTAAAGACTCTGCTACTAGTCTTTGTGTGCCCTCCCTAAGTACACCACTACTCCCTGTGTACGTAAATTCGTAGTGCCAAAATATCACTCTGTACTGACCCAGTCACTCTATAAGCACTAGGTAGTGAGGGAAACTATCCCCCCTCGCATATATCTATAACAAATAGTTGTATAACATTTCTGGAAATATTGTTAAACATACATATAAATACATATACAAACAAATGGATGATAACAGTAAGTGTTTTCTATAAAAACGTTAGACTCACAAGCCAAGTACACGGAGACGGTGATCACACAGAAATAAACCACAGTAACAACCACAAGCTTGTGTAGGGACACCCACAGTGCGCGTAATATATCAATATAAACTGACAAAGACCACTAGACAGTAGAAAAGACGAAAGATTACAATAATACCATATATCCGACCACAACAAATATCATATGTAAATATAACGAAAAGAAAAGAAAAAAAATTATAGCGTAACAATATACACAAATCTGACGTGAAACAACTCGGCTCTAGATATTGGTTAGGACTATTCCAATGCCACTGCACGACACGTTAACTCATTAACGTTTTCCTTACAGAAAATATCTTACCCACCAGAAAAAAACAACACGTTTTGCAAGTCCTATCCTAGTGTAGATAGAGATCGCAAAAAGTGCCTATCAACAACTACATGTAATAACATATCCATATCCATATATATATATATATATATATATATATATATATATATATATATATATATATATATATATATATATATATATATATATAGACAAACGATAACGACAGTTAAGACTATGAGAGAGCAAACAAAATGTCCAACTGGTTGGCCGACAAATATGTGCCTATTAATGATAATCCGTCGCCACAAGTTCGGTTTTTAAGAATTTTTCACAATATGTTGGGAATGTATATTCGTAAATGTTCCGAAATGTCTACGATATTCCAAATTTGTTGCGTGTTGACTTAATTTTACGTGGTTATCACAAGTTCAAACCGTGGAAAAAATTGAAGATGATGATTAATTAACCACAATGTTCTGTCTCGACCCAGTCCGTCACGTTATTGTACTTTCCTTGGACGTGGTGGCCCCACTCTAATAATCCAAAAGTCTTTTCTACCTTCGTTGCGAAGATGGCGCTTTGCTGTATCATAAATGTTATAGATTTCCCACAGAGAAAAGACCAAAATAATGGCAGTAAATGTTCAACGCTTTCACTCTGTACCGTCAGTTCTTTTTGGCAACTGTATGCACCCTTGTGTGCGGTGATGACATGTCATCCTTCGTTGTAACAATGATTGCTCATGACAGAGTAATGATGACAATAGTAGAACAATTCAACAAAGACGACACATAAAGTCTGGTTTTCGTTCATAAACACGTTGTTTATCCAGATCTCCTGTGGAAAATCTCAGTACTTTTCCACTGTCCCCAGCCTCGACCTTGCCGGACACCTCAAGTCAGTATCCCATTCCTCTTTGTCACAATAATCCACACTGACTGTCTGTAAAATGACCGGACACTAGGCCATGGAAATTTCCTCAGTAACTGCTTACTGTTAAACAGCCTTGTCTCCTAAGGTCAACCTTCTCAGCCCCAATCCGGCTGTGGTGGGGCACTGTTCCTACCCCCTTCGGTCACCTGTCCTGGATAAACAGCGCTGACCCGATTTTTCCGTGGAAACTCACAATTTCTACCGTCCTTCCCCGTTGTGTTCCCTTGTCGACCCGCGACCAACACAGTGCGTTGTCTTAGCACACACACACACACCTGTCAGTATCTTTGATTTTCTTCAATCCTGTCTTCGTCACAAACAACCCGCTGTCCACGCGACTTTACCTGTGCTGTCCTATTTTTGACCTCTCTGCGTTAATTCTCTGACGCCCCATCTCTTGACCTATGAAAAACACCGTACACCTGTCTTCAGCACGCACATGACTTCACTGCGAAATCCCTCACTGTCTGTTTTGCCGAGCGCTGGCTGCTTTTGATGAACTGAACTGAAGTGGTCTTTCGTGAACTGTCTGCTAGCTTCAGCGATATTGTTGGTATCAAATTTACCTGTAGTAACCTTTACGTGACCTGTCTGATAGCTTGATCATTAGCTCTCCTCTGTTTGTGATAATTATCTGGCGCCCATACTGAAGAGTTCACATTAATTTCTTGGAGCAGTACTGTCTAAATTGATGGAACTAAGTCACAGATAATAACTCCTCTCTTTCAGCGAAGAGCCCACAAATATCTCAGAATGACACCAATGTCTATAATGCAATGGGTTTCTCAATATATCCCCGTCGTCCTTGACCGGAGGAGACCCCAGAATGTCACACGACGTTCTTGATGATCAGTTCAATGTTCTTGATGATCTTTGCGTGATATTGTCGTGTGATGGTCGTTGTCTAGGTAACGATGTTCATGGTGTGTCAATTGAGATATCTAAATGTCTCTTAATCCGACTCACCCCAGAAGTGCTCCTTCACCAGTCATGAAACAAGATTGAGTTGGCGGACATAATCATTTATTCCAGAAATAAGACGGACAGACGGAACATGTTTATACATCCAGAAATAATGTAATCCATAGAATATAAATATCCACCTCACAATTTAACCCGCACACATCACTGGCTTCTCAAGCCTGCTTCATATTAAATCCACAAGACAGGTAATCCAACTACTATCCACGGCTGGATCTCCTACAATACAACCCACACATTGGGTCGGAGCCACTGCTCAACTATGCAACCCACTCTGGGTTTAGGCCCTCGCTCCCTCTAGAACCCACTCTGGTTCAGGCCTGTCTTCACAACTCGGAGAACAACACACCACGGAGATCTCTAACTCCGCTTCTCTCTCAGACTACCGATCAGTTCGGCATCTACCCATCAACTGTCTTGAAGTCCCTTGACTTCACACAAAACTAAACTGTCCTTCCCCCATCCCCCTGGGAGATTTTCTCTACCCTCACTATTTTATTTCTCAGGACTGGCTGTTTTCCCCATAGCCAGGTCAGTCCCTTTACTGTCTCCCACTTTCATCCCTTCTCTCTCATGCCCGGTCACTCAACTCATTGTCAATGACCCAGGCTTATGTCATAAATGACTGTGGTTCCTTTGAACATGTCCAGTTGTGTGTCCTATGCTGAGCTTGTGAGTCTGAGCTGGACACCTTAACCTTTCGCGTCGTCCATACACTTGTTACTACTTCTAGTGCATGCACTGATTAGCTTTACCTATTATCAGTGTCTTTCGCCATAAGGCGAATCCACTAAGATTTCTGAGATACTTGTAATTTTCCTCCTCACATCAGGAAGAGAAGTCAACATTTTAATCCACCAATTTTGCACCCGCACCTCGGCATCAGCACAGTGGATTTTTAAGAACAAGTGCTCTTTTCATTTCCGCCATGCTGACCTACCATGTGACAGTTTTGATAACATTTGTTGTGCTATTTTCAGAGATTTTCTGTAAGAGCTGCTACTCTGTCATTGTTCCTATTATTATTGATACAGCTGCATGTCTGGCAGTGTTTTCTCACAATCAGGTGATTATCTATAGTCCACAGTACATCAGTATGAATTCCGGCGTGCTATGTTTACACACAAAATGTTATCATTAAAAATAAATATTGTGCGAAAATATGAGCGTTTGTCTTGGACACGTATTGATCTTTTCATTGAATTCGAGAGGCCACCTTCGCACTATAAAACTCCCCATTAGTGTTCTGATTTCCTATAGACTGCACTTTCCTGGTCTCCTAGCACAGAGAGAAACCCCCTAGTTTAGGCGTGAATCCTAATGTGTGTATAGAATAATCCATACAGGCTTCAAAATGGTGCATTTGTGTAACTGTTCTAACTGACCCTTGCCAGGACAATGCTCTGCACTTTATACCGCTTACGATTTTCTTTCGCGGATGAATTTTTAACGTGTAAAGATGGCGTCGGGTGCCAAGAAGAGTAGTAGCTAACACGCTTGCCTCTCAGCCTGTTGATCATATGCTGGAATCCCCACAGAAGCTACATTTTGTTGCCGAAAATTGGTGCAAAGAAATGTAAAGTGAAGTAAAATGGCCGGTAAGATAATGACCAAATTATCCATTGAGTGCCCGATGGGTCTACAAAATACAAAGCTAGCACATTATACGCATCAAGGCAGGTGAATAGGGTCTTTACATGTGACTACCACAGTGGAGGTCAAGACTGTCGAACCTGTTTAAAACCACTAATGGTATCGGTAAAAAGGGTTTGCGGATGCCGTGCTTTTATGGAAGTCCGAATACAACCACAGCATGTAATTAAGAAGCTTCATACCCTTTGAGTTGTTCATATATGTATATACTTTAAATGTCTCGTTTTTTTTTGCTCCATTGATATCGACCTGGTCGAAACGTTCGCCTGTTTCTGTGTTTGTATAAATAAGTCGAGCTCTCTGTCATATTTTGTATTTTTTTTTTAACGCGGATTCCCGATACTCCTAAACATGTGATCAAATAGCTCGAGATCAGACTAGAGTATGTCATCATATATTCCCTCTGATTTGGTGTGAGGTTGATTGAATACTTTTTCTTGTTCGCTCGCTTTTAACTCGAGCGTAGGTCACGCTGGGCTGATTATTGCGTGTGGGTTAGTATTCCCAATTACCAGTGTCTTTCGTTATCAGGCGAACACTTTCCCATTTATCTGAGATACTTATAATTCACGTCCCCAAATCAAGAACGAGAAGTCAATAATTTAGTAAAAATGACCGGTGTACGGGTTGAACTCGGTACATCGATATCACCGCACCGGAAGCGTAAGTGTGAGCGCTCTGATCCATTCGACTGATCCATTCGATTGGTTTAATTAGTTAGTCATTGCTGTGGAAGACTGAGTTGTAACACGCACGTCGGGTGCACAGTCTTTCGGACGGCCTGAGCCCTGTAAAGAGCTACCATCTATCTGAGTCACGTTGTTGTAGAGACCTTCCTCCCGTCACGATAACAAAGTTCCAACTCCACAGGGTGTGTGTAGCAATCCACGCTCAGAAACCTACAGGCTGTGCACTGCAGGTACTGGAACTTCACATCTTTGGAGAGGTTTGACTGGATGTAATCAGCACAGGTCATACATGCATACTGGGTTTAGACGTAGGAAGGTAATGATTTATCCACGGATTGTAGACAATACATTGCCAGCAGACAACTCAATGGTGAGAGAGAGAGAGAGAGAGAGAGAGAGAGAGAGAGAGAGAGAGAGAGAGAGAGAGAGAGAGAGAGAGAGAGAGAGAGAGAGAGAGAGAGAGGGAGAGAGGAAAGAAGGAAAGAGAGAAAGAGAGAGGGAGGGAACGAGAGAAAGAAATTTATTTTCAATGGGTCGCAAACTGAGCACGAGGGCTGGTCTTACATTCGGCCTTTCCAACCACTCAACTTTCGTGCATCAATTATCTATTGTGCTTGTTACAGTCACATAGAAACACGCATTGTCAAATGAATGCTGTGTCCATGAACAATGCGTATTGCTATTTCACGAGATAGGCAGGCACACACACACACATGCACACACACACACACATGCACACACATGCACACACATACAGACACACTCTCTCTCACACACACACACACACACACACACACACACACACGCACACATGCAAAAACACATGCATAGATATATGCATCATTTACACAAACTATCCGTTATGAACTCACTATACAACACAGAAATACACACCCCCTTTGCATACACAAATACTCACTCACAATCACTAACTCAATAACAGACATTTATTCATTTATAGATTCTCTCTCTCTCTCTCTCTCTCTCTCTCTCTCTCTCTCTCTCTCTCTCTCTCTCTCTCTCTCTCTCATATATATCCTCATTCATACATAAAGCAAAGCTGAAATATGGTCTCTAACTCGATTGCCACGCAACACTTTACCAATTTGAGTTAGACGCCTTACATTTAGAAAGAAAAATCACTATTAACAGCTTGCTAAAAGCATTGGCCATTTATTTACCAATTTGTTATGATTCGAAGTATAACAGATGCAATATATTATTACTTTTTTTTTTCCGTTCACATATCCCGTTACAGGACATCGCTGTCAACATCAACTGATTGTTGATTTCTTGGCAAGACAGTAGTTTGCCATCGCTTTCTGAGCTGCCGGCTCACATACTCCGTAAGTCACCAAGGCGGCGAGAACCGCTACCGGTTCTCGCACAAGTTACGTTCCTCTCGTGGATATACGGGATTACGGAGAAATTCGCTAAACTCTAGGCCAGGGAGACCGACATATTATTACTAGCATGCAGTTATAAGCGCATTAATGAATTTGCTAGCGAACTGAGCTGATAATTTTTATAATCACGGTTAGTCTAGGTCCGACGCCACGGTTCGTCGCTCGCAAAAATGAGTGACATATTGGCCACCTATCTCCCCATGCATTGAAGATTGCGAAATGTGATGGCACTTTCTTTTCACAGAAGCATAGTAGCAAACAGCGTCGGGCCATTTTATTTATTTAGTATTGATGTATTTATACGCTGCAGTAGTGTTCAATACACTCTTATATACTTGATTCGATGAAAGTACAAAGCAAATAACTATCAAAGTACATAATGGCGACATAATGCTAGAGATATAACTAATACTAATGGTGGTGGTATGTCACTAAAACCTCTTTGCCAGCATTGTGAAGACATATTTAAAAGAACTGGACACCCATGCAAGCATCTTTGTGTTAAAGTTAGCCACTATTACCATTGAACGTAACACGTCTAGCCGAAGCCTCAGACATCCAATCCATCGCGGCAGTAAGGAGGCCCCTAATGTTACCAGTGAGAAACGCACGCCGCCTGTATAACTCATGCACGCGCGTGGCGAACAACTCGGCATCTTAACATACCTCTCAAATTCTCCCTATACGACCACCTCCAGTCCCTATACTTGGTGACGTTTTTTCCTGACTTTCTTTCCTTATACCACACCGGTCACTTTGGTTGTTTGAAAACGTCTTTACTATTATCACACTGATCGTTTTGTAAGGCACTACCACCCAGGCATACTTCTATAGAGCAACTGTTGAACGGTAGCATAATGGCACTTGGATACGTGACAGTTACAAGGGTGATTGTCTTTTGTATGTGCATGGATTTGTAATATAGTGTGGGGGGCACTATAATTAATTTTGAGAACGATAATATACTTTTTAACTTTTAATAAAAATTTAATTAGCTTTATAACATTCCTTCAAGCAGGACGGAATAACGTCAGAAGGATATACCTGTGCGAAGCTGTGAAAGGGGAAATCACAAAATAATTTGGATTTAATAACACTTTTACAAGGTAGGACAATCATTTGTATTGCAATGTCTGTGTTGTCTATTAAAACAATAGTGACGGTTGTTGCAGACTGTGTTTAAGTTGTCTTGGCACATATACTTTGCATATTACATACATTCCTCAGCCACTATGGGGGGGGGGGGGGGGTTACGATATATATATATATATATATATATATATATATATATATATATATATATATATAATTTATATATATATATATATATATATATATATTTTTTTTATTTAGCATATCCTTTACAGGACTTAGCTGTCAACACCAGCATCTTTCAGCTGTATGTTGATCTCTTGGCAAGATTACGCTCAGTAGTTTGCCATTGCTTTCTGAGCGGCCGGCTCAGTATCCCGCAAGTCACGAGCGGGGGTCGAACCTCCTCAGCTCTCGCTCCGCTATGAGACTCTGCGTGATAAACGGGATTACAGAGAGAAAGTGTTGTAGCCCCACAGCCAAAGAGACCGGCTATATATTTATTTATATATATATATATATATATATATATATATATATATATATATATATATATATATATATATATATATATATATATATATATATATATATAGTTGAGAAGAGAGCTAAATTTTAATCTTACAAAATGTCAGTACATGTCCTGGTACTTATTTAGGCTGACTTAACCCGAGAACTCAGGACACTTTTATTCGTCATTGATGCGGAGTCGAACCCATGACTACCGTGCCAACAGGCAAGTGTCTAAGTTATTTATGTAACATTTGTTAATAATAGGTCAGATCTGCTCTAGAGATTTTGAATAACGAAGACACAAACAACAAACTGCACCATTTATTGCCTGGCATATTTCGCTGCATCTGCATACAGACCATATCATCTACCGAGTGTCTATTCGTTAATTAAACAATGCAGATTTAGCACTATTTGCCAAATTGCGGTATAAGGTGTCTACAAAAAGCAAGCCTTGCATTTGTCAGCTGCTGACTCGTGCCCCTGTCAAGTTGTGAACTCTGATTTAGCTATTCGCAAGTCCTTTCATTAACCATTGCACTTTAACATTCATCGTCATTATCATCGGGTAAAAGTCCTTCACAAAGTGATGCTCTCATTAAAACCAGTCGAAAAGACTCTATATTTTAATATACCTCTAGGTCAGTGTTTCCCAACTTGGGGCCCACGCCCCACAGGGGGGCAATTTGACTGTTAAGGGGGGCAATTCGAAAATGGAAGAAATCAGCTGAATATAACAAAATGGGGAGACTTGAGACTGAAGTTAACTAAATTGGAACCTGACATAAGATCTCTTTGCAGCAAGCATCAAGCGCAAGGATCTCACTAAATTTAAATAATAAATAATTACTAATAATTAAAATAATATAGAAAAATCTTTCATTAAAATTATTTTGTACTTGAATTTCAGTTCTCCATTATATGTTTTGAAAATTTACTTACTGTGTTTGCTCAATAATTACCTAGTGATTTCTTCCTAAAACCTATCATTGAAGTTTCTTTAGTGAACATTTCAATTTTTGAATATTATAAATAATGTATATGTTGAGGGGGGGGGGGGGGGGGCAGGGGCGGGGGAGGGGGGCAATATGAATTTTAGAAAGGCTTAAGTGGGGCATGGTACAAAAAAGGTTGGGAAACACTGCTCTAGGTGTTGTGGAGCCTGAATTGATGATGTGTTGTAGAGTACACGTAGTGATGTGTTGTAGAGTACAATTAGTGATGTGTTGTAGAGTACAATTAGTGATGGGTTGTAGAGTACAATTAGTGATGGGTTGTAGAGTACAATTAGTGATGTGTTGTAAAGTAACTTTATTGATGGGGTGTATAGTACAATTAGTGATGGGTTGCAGGGATTCACAATAGGTGATGGCTTGTAGGGAGTCGCATTTGGTGATGGGTTGTGGAGAGTCGTATTTGGTGATGGGTTGTAGGGATTCACAATTGGTGATGGGTTATGGAGATGTAAACTTGGCGATGTCTTTTTTAAATGCAATCTTAGTGATGTGTTGTGAAGTTACATTTCATGATGTGTTGTGAAGAATCACAATTGATGATGTGTTGTGAATTCACACTGGATGATAGGTTGTGGTAGTCACAATTGGTGCCTGATTGTGAGAAGTTGTACTCGATGACGTGAATCGGCAAGGCATTTTAGTGAACCGAGTGTTTTGTAAATTGTATGAATCATTTCTTTTTCTCCCAACGCCCTCTGTAATTTTGCCACTGTCAAGAACGGGATACGTTATGCAATCGTCCTTAATATAAATCTTTTCATTACCTTAACTCAACCTCAAGGTTGCTGTCTAATATCGTTATCGTTCTCAAAACCTTAATCCCTCAACATTGATGAGTGCTGTTAAGACAAGCGTAAAATATTGCCCTTGTCAGTAACAGCCCGGCTCCTGGTTTTCTGGCCCCTGACCCTACGAGAATTGACATGGAAAACCTTGGGGTAATTTAAAACTAAACGTAAGTGCACGGGGCTTTGATTTTAGTGACCAGTGTGACCCTATGGAGATCTGGACATAAGGTAACCTTGATGACATAGAGTGTCTTAGTCTTGCTGTTATTCAGGAAAAGGCAGGCCACACTATAGGAACAGAAAATCTGAACAATATTGTAACTATTTATAAAAAGATAATAGATACAATAGATGAAGGAAGACAGCTGGAAACCATTCGTGACATCCTTTGGTTATGAAATGGAGACACATTAGAACATTCTGTTTCTTATAGTCTACGCCATGTAGTGTTGATAACTATCTGTCCACTGCCTTCTCTCTCGTTTATTGCCATTTATTTCTTATACTGACGTTGTGGAGCCACACTTTGTGATGTGTTGTGCGAATTCACAATTTGTGATGTGATGTGGGAATTCACAATTGGTGATGGGTTGTGGTGGTGATGGGTTGTGAGGAGTTATACTCTATGACGTAAACGGGCAAGGCATTTTAGTTCACGTCATGTAGCGTTGATGTTCATGTCTGTTCACATCCTTCTCCTCGTGTACTGTCAATCATTTCTTATACTGATCTTCCTCCATGCCATAATGTCACTTTCCAGTTATCTTAGTCTTCCTCTGAGTTTTCTCCCCTCCAACTTACCCGTTGAGACGACATACCCCAGCTTTCCTCTTCTCATGGCATGCCTACAGAATACGGACTGTCTTCTTCTGATTGATTGATTGATTGATTGATTTAGGAACCGATATCACAGCGTTCGGGACATTCCCATAAGCGCTCCGTCCCCATCCTCAGCAGCCAGCGAAGAGTTCCAACACTAATAGTTCCAGTAGCAAACTGATTATATGTCCGTCTCGCCTTTCCTCTGAGTGACGAGCATCGGCCAGATCCACTCGTCACACCTCGCTGCCTCATTCTTACCAGACTATGATGATCCATTTGCGTCTCCGAGGTGTCCACGTGCTCCCACAAGGCCGCAACCACGTCTGTCTTGTCATGTATCAATACTCCACCAAGTTTTGCCGAGCCAGCCAATCTGTCCGACTGTTCATTCCCCAGCACACCGGCATGCCCCGGAGAAAAGATCCAGGTGATGCTTGCTACACGTGACCTCCGAAGCGAAGCAAGCCACTCTTCTTCTGATGAGAGTAAACAGTTTTCTTTTTGATTTAATTATTTGTCCAAGATATCTTCATTGCTCTTTCTATCCACCCGCGCTATTTTCATCAGAACAGACGCTGATTAATTCCAGGATTAAGAAAAGAACAATGACAACCGGTCAATGGCAAGGCTCGACATTGATATAGAAACAAGGTGCGAACAATCAAACGATGTGACTTATCAGCCGTCACTTGTACACGGATATCAGATGATTACGATGGAAGTCAAGTGACAAATGATAAACAGGACTGTTCGTCTGCCAAGTTGCTATCAAAAGCAAACTTGGTCTCTATCAAAACCCCATCAGGCGTAGTTCACCATATCTTAGATGAAATTCTTTAAACAGGCTGCTGGTTTTTCTAGAAGAGACATAAATCGAAAGGGCATCTGTAATATTTTTTTTTTTTTTTTCCCGCGTTTCCATCCTGTTTCAGGATATTGCGGTCAACACCAGCATCTTTCAGCTGCATGTTGATTCCTAGGCTAGATTACGCTCATCAGCACGCCACGACTTTCTGAGCGACCGGCTCCATACTCTCATAAGTCACTTTTGCGATTCGAACCACTGCTAATTCTCGTCGCGTCACGTGACGAGAGTATTCGGGGTTAGCGGAGAAAGCTGCTAACACCTCGGCCATGGAGCCGGCGTCATCTGTAATATGTTAGTCGTAAAATCCTGCATCGCTTAATAAACATTGTGGAGGAATATCATCAGCAGAGTCGATCCATAATACCATAGATTGAGATCTGCAGAGAGTCATGAACGCCTATGCCAGCTGGAAATGCACTTAATAACGATGACGATTGCCACCAAAGCTAGAAGGACAATTATAATCGGTACACTACCCATTGCTTGGTTGTCCGAGATAAAAGATATGTTGTGGAAGATGCAGGTGTTTTTGTTCAATTATGAGCGCGACACAGGTATGATATAAAGAGTGAATCCATATAATGAAGCAAATAGACATTTCAAGAAGAGTGTATTTCATTAGGCATGCATGACTGAGTATTATCTGCAGTAAAGATTGCATTATTATTACCTGGTGCTTTGGTTTATTGAACTGCATGTATCTTTTTGTTCTTTTACTCGATTACCTTATTAATTTTCTTGTTTCTGTTCCTATTTGTATTCATTTTGTTGATGTATTACTACTACAGTTACTACTACAACTATTACTACAACTACCACTAATACTACTACTACTGCTGCTGCTACTACTACTACTACTACTACTACTACTACTACTACTACTACTACTACTACTACTACTACTACTACTACTACTACTACTACTACTACTACCAATAATAATAATAATAATAATAATAATAATAATAATAACAATCAATCAATCAAATATGTGCCGTGCCGGAAAGCGTGGGCGGTCATGACTCGCCATTTCACTCGATCACCAGAGTCGTGGATCAGATTAGTGTTCCTGTTTCGTCCATGCCATGTCGCCAAGCCATTCAGGTATTTTCCTCTCGGTTTTCCTCTTGGTCTGTTCCCTTCGATCTTGAAAGTTGTCACTACGTTCTCCAATCCATTTCTTCTCATAACATGTCCAACAAATTTTGACTATCTACGTCTAATTTCTCTAATCAATTTACGATTTTCATTTGCCTCCTGTAGTACTTGGTCATTGGTTTTTCTGTCTGTCCATGGTATTCTTTGGATTTTCCTCTGAAACCACATTTCTGCAGCCATCAGATGTGTTTCAGCCTGACTGCTCATTGTCCAAGTTTCACATTCATACAAAAGAACAGGCTCTATGTATCCACTCAACACTCTTTTTCTCGTTTCAATTGACATCTTTTTATTGGTCAGAATGTTTTTCATCTTGCTAAAGGCTGCTTTTGCCATGGCGATTCTTGTTCTAATCTCTTCAAGGCATCTCCCATCAGATGTTATGACTGTTCCGAGATAAACGTACAGATTCACTTGTTGAAGAATATTCCCATTTACTTGTATATTACATTGTCGTATTTCGTTCTTCCTAGTGATGACCATAACCTGTGTCTTTTTACAATTTAATTCTAACCCCAGTTGCTCACTGTGTACAAAAACCGTATCTACCAATTGTTGCAGATCCTGCTCATTGTCTGCAATCAACACTGTATCATCCGCATATCTAATGTTATTAATGTTTCGTCCTCCAATGCTGATTCCATTTATATCTTCTACATTTCTGAAAATATGTTCACTGTATAGAGAAAAATGATCTGGAGACATTACACATCCCCGCCTAACACCTCTCTTAATAGGCTAATATTGTCCCACTTCATTATCAATCCTTATGGAAGTTTGTTTTCTCCAATCTATGTTTATTGTAAGTCTAATGTCTTTCCCATCAATTTGTAGATCTGCAAGCATATCCACCATGTTGGCATATCTAACTCTATCAAAAGCCAGTGTGTAGTGAATAAAGCAAAGATGTATATCCTTGTATACTTCTATAGCACGTTCAATAACTGTTCGCGGCATATACACAGCATTTACGGTACTCTTTCCTTCTACAAACCCACATTGTTCTTCCCCTATTTCAGGTTGTATTTTCTTCCTCACTCTTTGCATGATAATTCGTACCTAAATCTGTGTTATGTGACTCATTATACTACTTGTTCTATGTTGATCACATTCCAAGGCTTCTGATTTCTTTGGGATTGCAATAAATACAGAGTTACATAATTCAGAAGGTATATCTTCAGTATCATATAATATGTTCAGCAGTCTGGTGACTTGCTCTAGTCCATATTCTTCTAAAGATTTAATCATTTCTGTTGTGATGTTATCTGTACCGGGGGCCTTACCAGCTTTCATATGCTTAAGAACATTTTGAACCATCATCTTCAAAATTGGCGGTCCTTCATTATTAAATCTAATATCATACTGTTCATCTCTGTTATCATCATAAAGGTTTTTCACATAATCTGTCCATACATGTAGAATCTGATGTTTTTCTATTATGATTTTGCAATCTTTAGTTTTTAGACAGCCTGCTGACGTACTTGTTCTTTTATTAGCAAATTCCTTAATTCTTGTGTGGTATTTTGACTGTTGTGTTGTTTTTCAATTTCTAAGCACTTTTCCTCAAGGCATGCTTCTTTTGCCTCCTTACATAATATTCTGACTTGTCTGTGAATTTCTTCATATTTGGCAGAATTATTTTTGTTGAGTCTTCTTGTTTCTATTAGGTGTAAAATTTCTTCAGTCATCCATTTCTTACGACATACCTTCTTTAATTTTGGAATAGTTGTTTCTGCAGCCAGACTGATTGAATTCTTCAACATTTCCCATTGATCATCCACATCCTGGAATAGGATCTCTAGATCAGACAATATATAAGATCTGTTCAGATATAAGATCATTGTCTACAATCAATACCATATCATCAACATAACTGTTATTGGTGTCACAATCCACAATCCACTGATAGTCGTCTAACGCACGTCAGTCGCTCCAAACTAGGATACAGATTCAGATAAGTACCCTTGATATTGGAGATATACCTCATGAATTATGTAATTCTGTATTTATTGCAATCCTTAAGAAATCATGAGTCTTGGAATCTGATCAGCATCGAATAATTAGTATAATGAGCCACATCACGAAGATTTTACAAAGAATTATCATGCAGGGAAGAAAATACAACCTGAAGAAGTAGGGAAGAAAATACAACCTGAAATAGGAGAAGAACAATGTCGCTTTGTAGAAGGCAAGGGTGCAGTAAATTGTATGTACTTCCTGAGAACAGTAATTAAACAATCTTGTTGTTTGTCCATCAAGAATGATGATGACCATTCATTTCATCCAGTGGGGTTGAAAGTATGGAGCCGTGGGTTCTAAGATGGCTGATAAGGCCTATTTTGGCTCGAAATGTTCTTTGACAATGTGGACAAAGAATGCTTGATGTTTCTGGAGTAGGATTTCCTGAAGTGGTCTTTCTGTCCTGCCTTTTCTTTACAGCTCTTGCAGTCTGGTTGCCTCACACATGACTGCACCATTGTGTAATGATGCACGCCATGAATTTCGGTCTCTGGCTGCAGTCTCCCAGGTGTCATGATGAATTCCAAAAGCATTCAGAGAGATTTTCAGAGTGTCTTTAAAGCGTTTCCTCTGGCCTCCTTGGGAGCGTTTACCACAACGCAGTTAGCTGTAAAAAATTCGTTTAGGGAGCCTGCGAGTCAAGTGACCAGCCCAGCGAATCTGATTTTTCATCAGTAGAGTGTGGATACTGGGCGTGGACGCTCTTTCTAGGACTTCAGTGTATGGGATCTTGTCTTGCCATTTAATCTTCAGTAGCTTCCTTAGGCAGACTGTGTGGAAGTGGTTTAATTTCCTATCATGTCGCTGATAAACAGTCCAGGTTTCACAGGCATATAGCAGTGTGGATAATACAACTGCTTTGTACACTTTTAGCTTTGTTTGCAGGCTTATTCCAGTTCTGTCCCATACATTCTTGTACAGTCTGCCAAAGGCCTCACTGGCCTTGGAGATTCTTGCATTCACTTCGTCATCAATTGTGGCAGCTTGTGACACAGTGCTGCCAAGATAGGTGAATTTGTGACGTTGGATGAAGAATGACTTGCGCGATGACTTGGATTAAAGTGAGGAAGAGTTGCGCAATTCGTAACCCTCACTCTCTCGCCTTAGTCCATCTGAATCCAGTGGCAAGACAAGTCGAGACGACTGGAGACGAATGCAGGTGCAGTGGATGACAAGGGCGCTCTACGTACCTTGCCGTGCTCATTACGTTCCACAACGCTTTGCAGGTAAACGCCGTCCTGCCCGTTGAATCAGGAATGATTTCTTCTGATCTATTGAAGTAAGCAAAGACTAAGATCTTTGCTTTATTCATGGGGAGTCTTTGTGGTGAAGTGGTCATGCAGTCTGCCTCGTGCTCTGAAAGGTTGTTGGTTTGATTCCGAGCTACGTCTTTCGGTTCACGAGTGCATTTTTCTTTGAAGGAGGGAGGGAAAGAGGAGGGGGGGGGGGGGGTCATCACCGGAGCTACGGACTTCGTGCTTTGTGCGATGTTTTCGGCAGGTCATCCTGCCAAAAGAGACCGATCCATATGTGATTAAATCCGGGGCAATGAAGTCGTTCCTCTCGACTTTTACGACTTTAACTTTTTAAAATAATAAGGATACACATCTTTGCTTTATTGACTACACAAAGGCTTTCGAAAGAGTAAGACATGTCAATATGATAGGGATGCTTGCAGATCTACAAATTGATGGGAAAGACATTAGACTTATAAAAAACATATATTGGAAACAACAAGCTGCCATAAGAATTGATAATGAAGTAGGACAATACCTACCTATTAAGAGAGGTCTTAGGCAGGGATGTGTAATGTCTCCAGATCTTTTTTCCTTATACAGTGAAAATATTTTCAGAAATGTAGAAGACCTAAATGGAATCAGCATTGGAGGACAAAACATAAATAACATTAGATATGCAGATGATACAGTATTGATTGCAGACAATGCACAGGATCTGCAACAATTAGTAGACGCTGTGGTTGTACACAGTGAGCAGCTGGGGTTGGAATTAAATTGTAGGAAGACACAGGTTATGGTCGTCACTAGGAAGAACGAAGTACCACAATGTAATATACAAGTAAATGGGAATATTCTTCAACAAGTGAATCGGTTCAATTATCTCGGAACAGTCATAACATCTGATGGCAGATGCCTTGAAGAGATTAGAACAAGAATCGCCATTGCGAAAGTAGCCTTTAGCAAGATGAAAAACATTCTGACCAATAAAATGATGTCAATTGAAACGAGAAAAAGAGTGTTGAGGGGATACATAGAGCCTGTTCTTTTGTATGGATGTGAAACTTGGACAATGTGCAGTCAAGCTGAAAAACATCTGATGGCTGCAGAAATGTGGTTTCTGAGGAAAATGCAAAGAATACCATGGACAGATAGAAAAACCAATGACCAAGTACTACAAGAGACAAATGAAAATCGTAGATTGATTAGAGAAATTAGACGTAGACAGTCAAAATTTGTTGGACATGTTATGAGAAGAAATAGACTGGAGAACTTAGTGACAGCTGGCAAGATCGAAGGGAACAGACCAAGAGGAAGACCGAGAGGAAAATACCTGGATGGCTTGGCCACATGGCATGGACGAGACAGGAACACTGAGCTGATCCACGACTCTGGTGATCGAGTGAAATGGCGAATCATGACCGCCCACGCTTTCCGGCATGGCACATGATTGATTGATTGATTGAAACTAATTAGAGAAATCACAATCCACTGATAGTCGTCTAACGCGCGTCAGTCGCTCCCAACTAGGATACAGATTCAGATAAGTACCTTTAATATTGTAATGTAGTGTGTTTCATGTAGTTTTGTGTCGGTTTGTGTTTGTTTTTTCTGTGCTAACGAAGGTTTTGGCCGCAACGCCCAATTTGTTTCTTGTAATCGTATTTCAGTAAAGATCACAATCTACATATGGCTTTTATTTTTTTTTTAGTGACTTCATCAGTTATGTTGTGATGTTGTCTGAACCGGGGGTCTTGTAGGTTTAATACGTTTACGAACATTCTGAACCTCCATTATCAAAATTGATGTTCCTTCATTATTATTTCGAATATCATACTGTTCTTCTCTGTTATCATCATAAATGTCTTTCACATAGTCTGACCATACATGTAAAAACTTATCTTTTTCTATTATGATTTTTCTATTTTTTATTTTTAGGCAGCCTCCATGTTATTTTATTAGTAAGTTCCTGAATTTTTTGCGCATTATTTGGGTATTTGTACTGTTGTGTTGTTTTTTAATTTTTATGCAAATTTTCTCAAGCCATGCTTCTTTTGCCTCCTTACATAATGTTCTGACTATTCTGTGAATTTCTTAATATTTGGTAGGATTATGTCTGTTGTGTTTTTGTTTCCATTAGTTGTATAATTTCTTCAGTCATCCATTTCTTACAATACCCCTTCTTTAATTTTGGAATAGTTGTTTCTGCAGCCAAACTGATTGAATTCTTCAACATTTCCCTTTGATGATTCACATCTTGAAATAGGATCTCTAGATCAGACAGTATATCAAATCTGTTCTTTACTTCTATGTTAAAATTGTCTTGTATTAACTTGCCATTTTTCAATGTACACAGATCATATTTAGTGTTTCTTGATGAATTCTTTACATTCTTTAACTTTACCCTCAATGTTCCTGTAATCAATCTGTCATCACTGTAACAATTAGCATTGGAAACTGATTTTGCCATTGTTAACGAATGTCTAAACCTTCTGCTAATCAGGATGTAATCAATCTGGTTTTTAATTCACTTCTTCATGTCCATAATCTTTTAGGATGGTATTTAAGCCATGTGTTTCCTACAATAATGTCCTGCCCTTTTGCCCATTCTACAGGTCTCCTCTTTCGTTTCGCTCTCCCAAACCATGGTTTCCTACTATTCATCCATCGCCTTAATTTCCCACTTTTGCATCGAAGTCACGGATTATGACATTTATTTCTGAATATTTAATTTTTTTTTCTTCCAAAGCAGACACCATGTCATTATAAATTTCCTCTATATTATCTTCGCTGCATTCTCCTTTTGGTGCATATATATGAATGACCTTTATGTTAAAAGGTCTGCTGATTAATTTTCCCAATAGAACCCTGTCTTACACAGCCCAATTCCTTGTACAGATCTTGATGTTTCCAGATCCAAGATAATTGCTACATCTCTTTGCCGTTCTTCTCCCCCAGAATATATATTATTACAATCTTTCCCTTGTCATAATCCTTGCCTCTTTCCATCTCGTCTTGTACGTTCCTAATATATTAATCTGGTCTCTGTCCATTTCTTGTTTGATGCTATCTACTTTTCCGTCGTCGCTTAACGTTAGAACATTCCATATTGCTAAGTTCAGTGTTCCAGTCCTTTTCTTGTGATGATCTGTAATTTGGCATATCATGATAAACTAGGCAACTTTAAGGACGGTAGTTTGCCGTTGCTTTTCTTCTTGGCAGTTACTATGCTGACCGGATGACCATAGGCAATATCTCGTTAAAGAGATCGTCTGCCTACCGTTGCGAAACTTTAGACCATAGCCAATAACTACCTGTCGACTACCCTCGAAATTTCATCCACCACCTGCCTTCCGTGTTTTTTGTGAACAACTTCCGAAAACGAATACGAAATAACAACACATCCTCCCCAGATATACACAGACACCACGTCCTCTGAAGAAAGAAGCGTTCAGTCGTCACAATTGTTATCGGAAGCAGGAACAATAGAATACAAAAACGTAATAAATTACAAAACGTAATAAATGCACAACATAGTTAGTTGCGTATCCTTTTCAGGCCGTCGCAGTCAACCCCAGCATGTTTTGGCTGTTCGTTATTTTTTGGCAAGTTTACGTTCAGCAGTTTGCCATTGATGTCTAAACGACCCGCACCCATATCGTTATATTTAAAAAAAAAACAACAACAAACAAACAACGCCTTGCGGTCTGATGCCCATTTACTAGCAGCTGTGTTTCAAACCTGCTCTGCGGGATTATGAACTGCGTCGTAAAACCTTCGCCACAGAACATTAATAATATATCAATAGTATGTTATTGCAGGAACAATACAACGGCGTAATAAATGCACTAGCATCAGGAGAACAAAATAACCATAATGAACTTACATTAAGAGACACAAAATCGCCAGTTTGTGATGTAATGACGAACAGGTGGATTATATTCGACATTTTCCAAAGCTGAACGCAATGATAGGGCTTAATCAAATCGGAATAGCTCACAATAAATCACCATTTTAAATGCGTTATATTTACAAATAAGGATAATCTAACATTGGCCATTATGAGATCAATGTAATGTACAAAACATTGTCAGAGTGCAAAATGATGTGTGTGTGTGTGTGTGTGTGTGTGTGGGTGTGTGGGTGTGTGTGTGTGTGTGTGTGTGTGTGTGTGTGTGTGTGTATGTGTGTGTGTGTGTGTGAAAGAAAAAAAGAAAGCCATCTAAACAAATTAAATGCAATCAAATAGCAAATATTAAGCTAAGGATAGGTGGCGACCTCCCATGTACATGGAGTGATGGTATTATGAGTTGAGGCAATCAGTTCCCTTCGTCGCCATTGTGGTCACATAGACCGATCGGTTAATTTGATTCAATAAATATTGACAACACTCTTGAATTCAATATTTAGTGGTTGAATGTCTTTAATATTCTAAGGTTACATCATGAGGTTTTCAATTCAGGGCTCGAACTCCATAGCACGGGCAATGGGCATAATTTGTGTATGTCAAGTATAAAAGATACGTGAAATATTATGTCGTGCTAGATTTGATCCATAACACAAATAACCAAGAATCTGCTCTATGGAGAAGCACTGTCGTCTATGCCAGGGGTCACCAAACTTGTTTCACAGCGGGCCGGATAACTGACAAAATGAAGAGCGCGGGCCGCATACTCATTCTGTACAATACTTACGCCGGTCTCCGTGGCAAGGGTCTTAATGACGATGTTCGTAATACAGTATAACCGCGCTAAAAACAGCAGAGTGTGATTTGGCAGCAGACCGCGTTGCGCTTGTTTTTACGCTATGGTATGGGTGCTGGTCGTTCAGAAAGCAACGGCAAACTACTGAACGTAAACTTGCCAAGACATCAACAACAGCAAAAAATGCTGGTGTTGACTGCAAACTTCCTGTAAAGGATATGCAACTAACTTTAACAATACGTGCAAGCCAGACGAAAGCACTGGGAAAAAGACGAAAACCTAAGTTAATCATAGGTGAGTGGCGTGCAATGCACAAAAACCAAAGACAACCAACATATTTATTTACTAAAAAAGTTATCATAGAAGGGGATCTTATCAAAAAGATAGTTACATCAGACCTAGTGTGCACATATCCGAAACTCACACACTAAGCAGAAAAAAAAATGTTAGTGAGATTTGAGAAACTGATATTTGGCTTTCCAAATATCATCAACGATATCTTTCAAATTGATGCATCCAGTGAAGATAATTGCTTTCAAATGTTCATTTGTCAAATTTGTTCGATGTGTTGGCTTCACATACTTCATTTTTGAACATTTTTGCTCACAGACATAAGTTGTTCCAAACAGTGATGCCATACCAGTGGCAAATTTATTCGGTTTTGGAAACTCAACATCAGGTAAGCAGCGGTAAAATTCAGCAAATTTTCCTTCTCTGTGCTTCTCTTTCAACTAGTCATTTGCTTGCAAGTCAGTGAACTCCATCTGTAGTTCAACTGGTACATCATCAAGGTTACAATCAAACGGATTCTGGAACAGAAGAATGCCACTCTCAATTCTGTCAAGATCTGAAAATCTCTCCCAAAAACTGCTTCTTCTAGTCACGAATAATTTTTCTTTGAAAAAATCGAGATTGACATCTTCGGCGATTGTAGCTTTTAAACAGTGAAAATTATAAAGTTTACTCCTTCCAGTTGTGATTTAAACAATGGCAGCTTTTTCCGAAATCCTTTGATGATTCTGTAGAGATCACAGACAAAGTTATCCTTTCCTTGATGTTTCAAATTCAGTTAATTCACATGGGATGTAATGTCGACCAAAAATAACAAGTTTAACAGCCAGGTAGGATCTGACAGCTGTGTATCAACTATATCTTTTTAAGTGAGGAAAACATCTATTTTGTTTCAGAGCTTGTAAAACGAAACATCACTTTACCGCAGCTGAGCCAAATCACTAATGTGTGATAAGGCAAATCACAGAATTCAGAAACAATTTCTTCAAGAAAAGCCTAGAACTGACATTGATTGAGTGCATATCCCCGAATGAAGTTCACGGCAGAAACGACTGGTTTCAGTACACAAGAAATATCTAAGTCTTTCCCACAGAGTGCTTGCTGATGTATGATTCAGTGTATGAATAGAGCGTCCTGAATTTGCAGATCTTCCAACTGAGTCCTGATCTGCCCAATCGGACCCTTCTTCAGCCATGTTTATTCCTCTATCAACTGTTACACATCAAAGCTGATTCCACTGAAGATTTGCAAAACGTTTTTGCACTTCAATGAAAATGTCTTTTCCAGTTGTTTTTCCATGCATGCTGCAAATGGATGCCAACTCTTCCGTTATCTGAAAGTCCAAATTGACACCGCGAATGAACACGAGAAGTTCTGACGAACTGGAGAGATCAGATCAGCACCATAGAATACGACAATAATTTTCTAGTGTTCTCGCGTATCTGTAGCACTATGTTTTCTCCAAGTTCTTCTGTTATACGCACAACTGAACTTACCGAAAAGATGAAAGTTCCAAACAAATTGGCGTTCATAGGACATAATAAGTCATGTGCTGCTTCCAGGATACACTCTCTGATGAAGTTGCCATAAGTAAACGGTTTTCCTCGTTCTACAATCTTATGCATTATTTTGTAACTTGTACGAGTGACAGATTCATTTTTAGCAAACTTCTCATGAAGCGATTTCGTTGTGTTTCTAAACCAAGTTTCATGCACTCATATTTCTCAGACCGTAACTTTCCAGAAAACTTTGAATATGTTGATAGATGTTTTGTTTCGTAGTGACGCCGAAGATTGCACTCTTTCCTAACGGCAACAATGTCGCTACATATTACGCAAAAGGTTTTCTGGTCTTTTGTGTCCACGCAGATGTTCTTTACTCCCCATTCTCCATTGAAAGCGCGGTACTCGGCGTCCACTTTTCTTTTCTTAGTAGCCATAATGAATGGTGAATTAAACGGGATCTGAAAATGAAAAAAGACATTGAATTAGAAACATAATTATAAGCTCATTGAAACACAAAAAAGCAGAGAACTATGGATCACCGTTGAAGCTACGGCTCATCAAAAGTGTATTTAAAGTTTATAGGTACCTTAGGTAATAGAATATATCTCATAATAAGGTTTGCAAAATATATAAATAGGGTCGGCCTAAATAAACACCACAGAGCAGAGTTTTTCACCCGACGTTACGCGAATGGCAGCCAGGGGTTCTGCCGAAACATACCGAACTCGCCTAAATGCCACATTTCTGCCCATCTAGTTTATTACATAAAGTATTACTGAGACTTGGATAATCGCACAGAATTCCTTGAGCAACGTAAACATTTGCGTCGGGATTTGCTCCAGCAGAACGGTTTAAAAACATTGACCTCAAGACCAGCTCAATTAAAACCTTGATCGGTTAATTCTTCTGAGCTGGGGATAACATTTTCGTAATAATGCGAGGCTTCTATGGCATTGTTATGGTATGTTTGCTACTTTATTGCCTCTGTTCACACTTGCGCTACCACGAAAACGTGGGATGGTGCGAAATAAGCACACATTACAATAAACAAGAAGATACAATAATTTATAATTCAACATAGTAAATTTAAGACACTTAGCAGCCAGAAGGATTCCGCACGTGTGAAGATCTATTATTCTAAGCATAATATTTACATTTAAATTGTATCATAACGTCTCGTGTTCCATACGTTATATCAAGCGAGTTCGAGTACCGGTGGGCCGGATGAAATGACGCCGAGAGCCGGATCCGGCCGGCGGGCCGTAGTTTGGCCTTAGTCTAGGCCATTAGGTAGTCCACATCATGGCGATGTTTCCGTTTTATATGTTGAACTCCAGCTAGGACAGATGGCTTTACGACAATCCTTTCACAAATAGTAAATGTTGAAAGATTGTTTCCTTTTGCTGCTTGCCCACAGAATATCCTTGTTTGTTTGTGTACTTGTATTTAGCTCTATTCAACTAAAAACTTTAAGAGAATACCATGAACCCGCATTTAACTAATGTTTTTATTAGAGACAGTAATATGGAAATCTACGTGTGAAACAAGGAAGAAAAAGGATAAGAAGTCCTTGTTATAAGGCTGTTATTCTTTGATATAGTCTACGTGCGCTATCAACATCCATTACTGTGTTAACACAATGGGTCCTTTGAATGAATGATGCCAACATTACTTCGTGCTTTCAATGCTATGTTAACCACGGTGTTACATATTGTTCTGGGCAGAGTACATACTAATGTTCATGGCCGAAACATATTTATTTTCCTTAAATTCGGTCATTGGTCTCCATTACTGGTGATTGCGGTACCATATCATACTGTCTCTGTTTTAACACATTTTAAAGTCACAATGTCAGGTTGTTGCTTCGTTTTCCTATTTAATATCGTTATCCGTGAGTTTCAAATATAGGATGGCGGTAGGAACTAATATAGGCAGTCGTCTATAATTATTTTATGTGTTACATCAATCAGTTCGACACTTGAAACATAGTGGTATAAACATGTTTGAGAACATGATAGGGAGGAGGGGTGACTGAGAGAAGTAAGATGAAGAAGCATAATCAAGCTAGGTAGAAGAAGGTGAAGAGGAAGAGGAAGTAGTATAATAAATAAATGAATAAATAAATAATAAATAAATAAATAAATAAATAAAAATAGTGAAATATGTATGAATTGGCGATATAAATAATCGATCTTTATTTCCAAAAAGGTTAAGAATTGGGCAAATACTCCCATCTAACATTCTGCTCCTCATATCTCATTCCTTTCGTATATACGTTCAT
>OY992882.1:35314116-35434116 GCA_963921405.1 Cepaea hortensis | reverse complement strand
AGATGCGCAGATGACACGGTCCTTCTTTTAAAATATCGCCGAGGGGTTAGACAATTTTATATTGTCTGTCAAGAGACATAGTTTAAAACTAATTCTCGCGAACTTTAAAAACAAATGGCCGCAGACACAAGTACATGCCAACAAAGAATCACTATCATTAATGAAGAAAGTGAACACAATACACACCTTGAATATCTTGTCTTCATAACAAGAATCGATGAGCGATACTCAAAAGAAGTCAGAGGTAGCCTGGCCATAGCAGTGCGGACTTAAGCATTATTAACTAATTAAGTGCCGAAGGATAATTTATTGACAAATATGACCTCCCATTTGGACAGAAGGACGATATATCTCCCTACTAGGGTCATCGTGTTATTTGTTTTCTTTCGTGGTATTTTTCACAAATGCAATACTCAGTGAACAGAAATTTACAATATAATACTTGTTCATTTGTGTGTGTGTACCATTTTTGGTCCAAACCTTCCTTTTCTTTAGCCAATGAAGAACTTACGGTAAAACACCAGCAACCATATGACACGAATCTTTGGAGAATATAACTTTCTTATAGTCATCTGGGCGTGTGAATCATGGACCCTCTAGCAACTACCACTAATTGGGTTGTTAACTTAAATGGTTCAAATCAGATCCTAATAAAATTCCGCGGAAAAGTATAAGATGTATTTTTAATGATTGTTTTTTTTTTTTTTTTTTTTTTTTTTTTGAAAATATTGCCGTTCCAAGTTCGCGCGCTTTGTATTTGTATGTGCAATTAAAATTATCTTAATGTCTCACAATTTTAGCTGTAACACTCACACCAATCATCATCATCACATGTCTTGCCTATAATCGTGGGCGGTCATGTTTCGCCATCTCACATAATCACCAAAGTCGTGGATCACCCCCTTGTTCTTGTTTCGACCATACAACGTGGCCAAGCCATCCGGGTATTTACCTCTCTGCCTTGCCCGTGTTCTTGACCCCTCAGTCATGCCAGTTGTCGCCAAGTTCTCCAATTTATTTCTTCCCATAACGTGCCCAAACAAGTTTGACTGTCTACTCTCATTTCTTTAATCAGTTTACGGTGTTCATGTGTTTCTTGCAGGACTGGGTCTTTGGTTTTTCTGTCTGTGTATGGTATTCTTTGCATTTTCCTCAGAAACCACATCTCCACAGCCCTTAGATGTTTTTCAGCGTGTATGCTCGTTGATCACGCTTTACAACGATACAAAGGCACAGGTTCTACGCTGCACTTTAACACTTCGTGTCCACATCAGTGCACTTAAAGTGTATTATATGTTTACGGAGTTCAGGACAAGCTGAGGTGTGTTGCCAGTACATAAAACAGGCCGTTGCGATCCGAGATTACGATCTACAGACCGTTATTTATCGCGATAATAATGTCGCTGTAATGCAGCAGCTGTGAGGACAGATTGGGCTTTTTGTACAACACCAAAGTATTCTTAGGGTTATGAAGTGCATGTAGAGAACTCTATATATTTATTATTGAAGTAACACACACATGTGTTGCACTGTCCTTAGTGTATGTAATTCGGTAAACTAGCATTGAATTCGATCATCTTGAAGATTCAACGTTGAAATAGACATCTCTATCTACACTGAAATTATAGATAATCAACAAATACAACAAAATGGCAGCCGCGGTAGGGTAGTGACTAGACGCTCGGCTGCCTGTCCGGTGAATATGAGTTCCATCCTCATCGGGGCGGATTATAATTTGCATAATTGGTATGGGCTCACAAGTGGACCCATCCTAAACTATGTACCTGGAAATTCCGTAGGAAGTAAAGACGGCAGGCATGCTACTGATCACAAGACCCACAGAGTCCCGATCGGTCTAGAAAACATATAGGTCTAGCACCGTATGCCCATTTGCTCTGCAGGTTTGTAAAACAGTTCTTTACTTACTTAGTTACACCACATATAATGGTTCGTCTATCTTGTGAGACAATGAAACTCATTTAAGTTATCCATGGGTATTCACAACTAACGAAGCTCTGACAATTACGCTAAAGTTAGTAAAGGAACGTAAAATAAAGTTTCTGTTTATTTGAAGACACCTGAAGGTGTCTTGTGCATATGGTGCTAAACTCATATCTTAGATATCCTTCGGCAGTCGAGGGGTGATGAAAATAACATCACGCTGGCCGTCTTTATTTCCCAAGGCATTTCCTGGTACTCATGTTATGCTGAGTCGACTCGGGAGCCCATGGCAATTTGGGAAAATTCGACTGGAAGCAATCTCGAACCCTTGACGACTGACTCATCATCAAGCAACCGTCTGGCCACTACGCCACCTCTGCTCCCAGATATCTATGATGCTGGTTCGGCTCCAGACCCGCACTCATTGCAAGGCGGGTACTGGCATCGCTGGGCATTAAACCTGGACAGCTGACTTTACAAGAAGCACGCTCCCACCACACTAGTTCTGCTCCAGTGTTTATTAGATTTTAGAACAAGAAAAAAAATTCCCGTAGCAGGAAGCCGTCGTGGGTATGTGATGTGTTGAACCATCACACAATGTAGGCCTGAGTGCACGGCTGATACCGAACGTCGAGAGCTGAGATTAAAGCATCGTCCGGACGCGCGCATGTCATTGTTAGTCTAACTTTCTAACTATTTATATACAGACAATAATTGTCCGTGTGTTCTTTCTGATCACCAATAGTATACATCCATCATGAAAGTACCAATAATGTTTTTTTTTTTTTTTTTATATTTATTTTGTTCGCTAAGAAAAAAAACAACGAACCAATAGGATTGATCCTGAATGCAGTTCATGTCAGTAAAGACAGAGATATGTGATGATGCAATCAATGTCTGGGCCAGTTTGCAGGAAGCATGATGGTAGCGCCGGTCTCTCTGGCTGAGGGGTTACACCACTTTCTCCGTAATCCCGTTTATTCACGCAGGGTCTCGCAGCGAGGCGAGAACTGGATCGGTTCGACCCGCGCTCGTGACTTGCGGGATAATGGGCCGGCCACTCAGAAAGCAATGGCAAACTACTGAGCGTAATCTTGCCAAGAAATCAACATACAGCTGAAAGATGCTGATGTTGACAGCGATGTCCTGTAAAGGATATGCAAAACATTTTATGATGGTAGCGCTGCTGATGAAGATGGTGGTGACAGTTCTGCTACTTATGAGAGAGACGTTCACTGAAATGTTGATTTTTCTCTGTGTTTCTTTGTATTTATTCCTAATCATATATTGTGTTTTCCAATGTACACGTTCTCATGTTGTATCGAGAAAGTTGTAATTCTGATAAATGTTGTCTGCGCTCATCGTCAGGATATGCTTGTGTCTCTTATTTATCTGCCCAGAGTATCATTAGTTTTTATGTTAAGTGTTTGTTATTTAACCTGCTATTTGTTAATACGCGTTATTATCATCAGCATTACCCCTATAGACAACGATCACCTTCAAATTAATAAGCGTTTGAGGGTGAAACAGTGGGCAGCTGCTATGCGCGGCTAACTCAGTCACAGGATTATTAATGTGAGCCATGGTTAGACCCTAATATAACTTCTCCTTGAAGCCGAATGGGGTAGGGGTAATGGTAGAATCGAATACACATTTCCGAAATTGATGGTCCTATGTTTAAAATAAATGAAATAATTCCCATGGCAGAAACCGGCTGGGCTATGTAAACTGTTTGAACCATCATATTTATGTAGACCCTGGTTAAAGGGTGAACCGGTGGTCAGTCTTTGACTCCCGTGGGGAACAACGACAACTGGAAATAAACTCTTGTACGCCCTCGTCCATGGAGTTGATAGAGCAATGGCGTAATCGTTACATTATCACGACAGCGCCATGTAAATGCCTATGTCTGAATTCTGCCCTTATACTATACTTGTGACTTCAGGTGGATGTTAAGTAAGACTAAAAACGATTGTTGGATTGTTGTTCAGATCAGAATCGCCTCAGAAAATTGGGTCCCAGAACATTCTAAGAAATTTTTGAGAAATGTCTGGCAATGGAACGGCGAAGAGGAAGGGATCTGGTTAACACCACCTCACAAGTCGCCACTTTTTCTTCTTCTTCTTCAGCGTTCCGAGCCATTGAGGTTCTTTGCTGCAGATACAATCCGTCTCCATTCGTCTCTCTGGTGGACCTTCTCTTGCCAGTCGTTGATTCCAAGTGCTTGTAGGTCTGTATATGTATTATCTCTCCACCGCCTTCTTGGTCTACCTCGGGGTCTACGGTCATTTATTTCCTGAGTGTAAGCGAGTTTTGTTTCCCTATTATCTTCCATTCTTTCTATATGCCTGTCGTGTCCGCCTTTACAGTGTCGTCCCTGGAGTAAAGAGAGCCGACACCCACATTATAATATTTTTTTCCTCTCAATATTCTGGAGAATCCACCAGCTTCCGCCCAACACACTCCATCAGCCTATGGACACCTTTTCCTATCACTCTCTCACTGTCGTACTATGCCCCCTTCTCAACCTCCCCAACGCAACATACTCAACAACTCTTGCTTCTAAAGATTAATAAAGATTAATTTATTAAAAGAAAAGTGTAACGTATATGAGACGTGTATGTGAAGAAAATGTGTGACGTGTTCTATAAAGTGTGTAGAATCGGACTCTCAGACAACAACCCAGTCAGCTGATCCCAGCAAGGATAGACCACAGCACGTTACGTCAGAACATGTACTTCTCACCCAGCGCCGAAACCATCCTGCTGGATACTGATTTGCCTCTGTAGACCTCTGGTAATCCCATTTCATGAACATCCGAAATAGACACCGGTGGTATTAACAGTTAATCATGGACCGGTTGCACTCTACACAATGTCCGTTCCTATCGTTCCTTAAAAAAATTGCACAAGTCCTTTGTAGTGTGTACACAGATTAATGTTAATTGTTACTGTACTGGATCCTCCCTCGTGTCTATCTAGCCTCAAGTATCAAGTCTTGTGTTCTATTACACGAGATTATATAACACTAGGTAACTATTAGACTGTTCTCATTTAGTTACTTCTGTCTGATGCCGTGTGGTGCATCAGTACGCATCACTCTCTTTGGTGAATCAACTTCCTTCTGTATGCAACGTTCTGTATGCAACTTTATTGATTGTGGAACTGGTGTTCTTCCTAATGGGATTGGATTCTTTCCCAAAAACTTGTTGAGTTTCCTTGGATCTGGTAGGGAACCTAGGATAGAAACAACACATCTGGTGATAGTACTAGTCACTGATCCTTTCGGCTGAGTGTAAGCCTATCACCTTGCTTAATGATCTTTAGCTAACTAGACTTAGTCATAGAGCAGATTAGCTACCCACCTAGAGCCGAATCAGGCTATGACAAAGAAAAAATCAGCAAACAGAATGCGGAACCCCGCCCACCAGGGACACCTACGGGAAGATCCCAATTATCCCTCATTACTCAATTCTCAACTAGTAAAGCTTATCAACACTTCACTAATCTATTCTTAACTAGCAGAGTTAATATCACTATTCTTACTCTAACTAGTTTCCACTAACAGTGCTAATCATCACACTATAGTTTAACAAAGCCACAGTCTATATTAAGTAGAACTAATATTATAATAGGTTATACCTTAAATGGCACTACTGCAGTCCTATCAATCATATCTACATCTGCCATTATAGGCACGTGTAAAATTAAGTCACTAATTAACACACGGTAGATATTATTTCCACTAAGCACTGCAGTGCCCTGGCACTCCGACTAAAGCATTTTTCAAGTCCCCCTAGTTGGTCCGAACTCGGGTTTATATGGCAAACTACCAAAGTTGGCCACGTGACGTTATCCTTTATGCCCCCACACAGGTGCAGATCATCCCCTGTCAGGGATCCATCCTCCCTCTGGCTCCCTCCATGTTAGATTTTTCATCACAGGTTTAGATTCTCAAAACAAGCCAGCGAGTTGCTGTCGAGTTCCAACAAAGAGTTTTCCTCAACAAGCTGTCAGTAGCAATCTGCCCCTCTGAGTGATGTCCGGAAACTATATGACATATGGACTGTTTACTTCCTTGCTGAGTACTTCCGTTTTCCATCCGACTTGTCAAAACGATGTATGATTCAGCGCACTCACTTCCTCCTCACTCACCACCAAATGTGTATATGGGCTGACCCCACTGCTTCCATTTGTATTCAAATGTTGACAAACTGCCACGGCGCTGCCGGGATCTGTCTCCATCACCACCAAATGTGTATATGTGCTGCCCCGATGTAACCTGTGCAGCTGTGTTTACTCTGTTAGTAAAAATAGTTGTCGCTGGCAGATCGTCCGCTTAATCCGAAAATCCTCTATAATAATCAACCTGTTAAACACACGGTTTTATTTTGTGACATAGGCCCCCTCTTAAGAGAGTAGTCCATCTCACTCTTCTCCACCGTGAGTTTAATCCAGATGATTCATTCTTCTTCTTCAGGAGCTGGGTGTCTTGACAAGAAGTCCGCTCCAACATTTTCCTTCTCAGGAATGTACTCTACTGTGAAATTATACGGTTGAAGTAACAACGACCACCGCATCAAACGGGCGTTAAGCTTCTGAGAAGTAGCCAGGAACATCAGGGGCTGATGATCCGACTGGACCCGAAACTTAACTCCATACAAATATGGCTGAAATTTTTGCACTGCCCATACAAGGGACAAGCACTCTCTCTCTCTCGACAGTTGAATAATTCCTCTCCGCCTGTAGAAGTTTCTTACTTGCGTATGCCACAGGTTTCAAAACCGAAGCATCGTCTTTTCCTTCCTGTAACAAAGCGGCTCCAATTCCAATCGCACTCGCATCTGTTCTCAACACAAATTGTTTGGAAAGGTCAGGGAGCTGTAATACAGGTTTGCTGACCAAGGCCTCCTTTAACTGACTATAGGCATTCTCACATTCTGGTGTCCAAATGATTTGGTCCGGGAATCCCTTTTTCAAGGTTTCCGTCAACGGAGCTCCCAGTTCAGTGAAATGTGGGATAAATTTGTGATAGAACCCACACAACGAGAGAAAAGATCGCACATCCTTCTTCGTTTTTAGCCTTGGTGCATTTCTGATTTTCTCCAGGTTCTTCTCTTCTGGAACAATGTGTCCTGGAGTGATGGTGTGACCTAGAAATTCCAGAGTCTGGTAACCAATCATGCACTTTGTTGGACGAGCAGTAAGCCCTGCTTCCTTGAGTCTATTAAACACTCTCTCCAAGGATTGTAAGTGGTCATCCAAGCTGTCACTGGAAATCAGAATATCATCCATGAATGAGATGATGGATGGATCCTGTAACGGATCTAGTAAAGTCCTCATCATGCGTGTAAACACACTAGGTGCATTGCTGAGTCCAAAGGGCATGACCTTGAATTCGTAGTGTCCACTGGGTGTACTGAAAGCTAACAGTGGTCGAATCTCCGGTTTGACTGGTATCTGATAGTACCCCCGACTCAGATCCACTTTTGAAAAGTACCGAGCCTTATGGAGCCTAGCGAATAACTGAGTTGGATTCGGCAAAGGTTCCACCTGAAATTGTGTGTGACTGTTCAGAAGTCGGTAATCTATACACAACCGGTGTTCTCCACTTGGTTTGCGTAACAAAACTACCCCCGCATTGTATGGGGATGTGGATGGTGCAATCACGTCATCCTCCAGCAGTTTTTGTATTTCCTCCTCCATGGCCTTTTCTTTAGAGAATGGCACTGGGTAAACCTTTTGGCGAACAGGCTCCTGTGTGGTCAAAGTCATATCGAACTCAACCAACCTCGTTCGTCCTGGTTTATCAGTCAGTATCTCCTTATGAGACTTGAGAACCTGGGTTATCCTTTCCCTCTCCTGGGAGGTCAGATCAGGGTTCACTTGCACATCCCTATAGGTTTCCTGGTGTACTAAGGGATATTCCCTGCCCTCGCGGGTTCCCACTTCAGTCTCCACTGCAACTGCCATTGCCATGAGGTGAGCTGCCTTGTCTCCGGGTCTCTCTTCATATTTCCGCAAGAGATTGATATGGAAAATCTTCGACTTTCCCCGGATCCGGATCTGATAGTTGGTTCTGGATATCACCCTTTCCACGGGAAATGGTCCTTGCCAACCTATCTCCAGTTTGTTGTTTCCCGTTGGGAGTAGCAACAAGACTTTATCTCCCACCTCTAGAGATCTTTCTTTAGACCTACGGTTGTAGTAAGCCGCATGTCTTTTCCTGGCCTTTTTCAAGTTTTGATTTGCCAGAGTCCATCCCTTGTGGAGTTTTTCTTTCAGTTCCTCCACGTATTTGTAGGATGAGATCACTTCTTCTGACGTCCCCTCTTCAGTCCAACTCCTCAACATGGCTTCCAACGGTCCTTTGATTGGACGACCAAACAGCAACGTAGCGGGTGGTAGTCCTGTTGAGCCATGAGGAACTTCCCGATAGGCAAAGAGTGCTGCTGGTATATATTCATCCCACCTATCAGGTTTTTCCTGCGCTAGTTTCCTGAGCATTGTCATCAACGTGCCGTTGAAACTCTCCACTTGTCCATTGGCTTGAGGGTGGTAAGGGCTGGTATGTATGTGGTTAGAGTGAAACACCCTAAATACCTCCTCCATGAGTTTTCCACAAAACTGAGATCCATTGTCCGTCAGAATTTGATCCGGAAAGCCTAATCTGGTAAAGGCCTCCATCAGTGCGTCCGCCACTCTTTTCGAGTCAATCGTGGTCAACGGTATAGCCTCACCCCACATTGTACAGCAATCCACCATTGTGAGTATATACATGTTCCTCTTCCTAGTCCTGGGAAGTGGACCCACGATATCGATGGCTACCCTCTCGAAAGGAGAGTTCATGATGGGCATCTCACCCAACACCACCGGTGCTGTCCAGTGTTTTGGTGCCACCCTCTGGCACTCAGGGCATGACTTCACATACCGACGCACATCATCTGTCATTCCCGGCCAATAGTAGTGGCAGGAAATCCGCTGCATGGTGGCGGCAATACCCATATGTCCACTAAAGGAGATGGTATGCCCCATATGAAGAATCTGGGACCTGTGAGCTTTTGGGACGACCAACTGACCGTATAGGTTGTCTGCCCTTCCTGCTCTCCTGTAGAGTATCCTATTCTTCATGTAGTACTGCCCCCGTCCTGGTGGATTAGCACTTTTCTGCAGCTTTTTGTAGCAAGGACGTAAAGTATCATCCTCACTCTGGGCAGTTCGTAGCTCCCCCGGCATTGGGTTAGTCACAATTGCGTCTGCCTCTTCCGTTTTCGTCTGAGAGCGAGTCCGCATTGCTCCCATATGGATTGGCTCCCTGGGCATTCCCAGAAAGACATACCGGCAACCTAGGATGACTGGAAAAATGGGATCTGTCAATACAGCGGCCTTGATGGTGCCGGTGACGTACCTTGAGCGAATCTCCACATTAGCAATGGGCAACTTCATGGTTACAGCACTTTTCTGTGCAGGCTGTATATCCAATGTTTCACCTGTGAATTGTTCTGGATGTACCAGATCCGCAGAAATCACGGCCTCCCCGTCCAGTCCTGTGTCGTATAAACACTCCACTTGACGACCGTTAACCTCTACCAATTCCACTACAGGTGGTTTTTCCTGGTCTGGAGTCTCTTCCTCGGCCTCGACCTGTTCGGTGGGCTCCACCTTAGGTTTCCCGGGGCACACGACGAATTGAGTGTCTCCTGACTCTCCTCTGCAGTCAATAGCATTGTGCGTATTCGACTGGCATTGGTTGCACCATTTCCCTGTCCTAGATTTTCTATTGTCGGACTTGAGTGAGCTCTCCTGGTGGCGAGCTTCCTTGTTGACCTTGGCATTTTCTGTGACAACCTCCTTGGAAGTCACTTGACATGCTGCGAAGTGAGGGTTCTTAGCCTTCGATTTGCAGTCCCTCGTATTGTGAGAGGGTGACTTACAAATTGAACACCACTTCTCCGACCACGGTCGTTTAGGTGTAGAGCTTGAAGTGCTCTTGCTTCCCTCCTTCTTCTTCTCTGAACTATCCTCTGATTTTTGCACATAAGGTTCCCACTTTTTTGTTCCTGAGTTTTTGGTTTTCTTCTTGTCATGTTTCTCTTGACTTTTGGAGTTGGTGGAAAGGTTTTCCCCTGCCTCCCCATGTACCTCGACGAACCGTTCTGCTAATTTAGTCACGAGGTCAATACGTTCCGCTCCTTGTTCTCCCAGGAACGTCCTGAGAGGTTTAGACATTTGCTTCTTCAGCTGGTCGACCACCATGAGCTCTTCCAGACTCTCATAGTCATGTGCGAACCCAGCCAAATCCATCCACTTATGGAGATAAGATTTTAGACGCAAACTGTAGGCGGCAAACAACTCCCCCGGTTCTCGTTTCGCTGCTCGAAATTTTTTCCGGTAGGTATGTGACGTAACCTCGAATCGTTTCAGCAGAGCCGTCTTTAACTCGTCATAATTGTTCTCATGTCCTGGTGGCAGACGAGTATAAACCTCGTATCCGGTCCCGCGTAAACCCTGGGATAGCTTAAGATTCTATTTGTTACGCTCCAGACCCATAGCAACTGACATAGCCTCGAAGCGTTGAAGGTACTGGTCAATCTTCTCTTTGTCCTCCTCGTAGACCGCTAAAGGAAACTTCATAGCATGGTATCCATGTCCACCTACTGGTGTCGATCCTGGGATGGAGGAACCTCCAACTGCTCCCTCAGTTTCTCCATTAGATTGACTCTTCAACTCGAGTTCCCTCATCCGGTACTCGTGCTCCCTTTTCTGTGCTTCCTGTTCAGCTTCCAGTTTCCTAGCTGTTTGCTCAGCTTCAAATTTCTTAGCTGCTTGCTCAGCTTCCAATTCCATCCTTCTCAATTCCAACTCGGCCTTTCGATCTTCCCTTTCTGCTTGACGATACTCTCTCTCCACTTCCTGTATGTAATCCGTTAGAGCAGACCCCGCCAATCCCATGTCCTCCCCCTTTGCCTTTAATTCTGCTGTGCTAAGTTTAGGGGTGGCCATTATACAGAGAGGTAAGCTAGCAGGTCGAGTACAATATAACTGCAAATTACTATATGAACAAGTACTATAAATCTAGATATTACCACGCACAGCACATTCACTCAGTGACAAGAGTAGAATCAGGACCACAGACCTATGCAGACGTGTGAAGTGTGAACAGGTAAGATATTTGTCCTAACCCCTATCCACATTCACTCTAGCTGGATTCTCCAATATGATATCTCCCTCTTATAACTAAAGATCCCGTGTTAAAAGACCCCGTTGTCAGAAGATCCCACTGTCAAAGGTTCCTGCTTGCAGGAGATCTCGCTGTCCAAGGATTCCGTTTACGGGAGATTCCGCTGTCCAAGGATTCCGTTTACGAGAGATCCCGCTGTCCAAAGATCCCGTTTACGAGAGATCCCGCTGTCCAAAGATCCCGTTTACGAGAGATCCCGCTGTCCAAAGATCCCGTTTACGAGAGATCCCGCTGTCCAAAGATCCCGTTATCGAGCCCCCAATAATGTCGTGTCCTCCTTTACAGTGTCGTCCCTGGAGTGAAGAGAGCCGACACCCACATTATAATATTTTTTTCCTCTCAATATTCTGGAGAATCCACCAGCTTCCGTCCAACACACTCCATCAGCCTATGGACACCTTTTCCTATCACTCTCTCACTGTCGCACTATGCCCCCTTCTCATACTTCCCCAACGCAACATACTCAACAACTCTTGCTTCTAAAGATTAATAAAGATTAATTTATTAAAAGAAAAGTGTAACGTATATGAGACGTGTATGTGAAGAAAATGTGTGACGTGTTCTATAAAGTGTGTAGAATCGGACTCTCAGACAACAACCCAGTCAGCTGATCCCAGCAAGGATAGACCACAGCACGTTACGTCAGAACATGTACTTCTCACCCAGCGCCGAAACCATCCTGCTGGATACTGATTTGCCTCTGTAGACCTCTGGTAATCCCATTTCATGAACATCCGAAATAGACACCGGTGGTATTAACAGTTAATCATGGACCGGTTGCACTCTACACAATGTCCGTTCCTATCGTTCCTTAAAAAAATTGCACAAGTCCTTTGTAGTGTGTACACAGATTAATGTTAATTGTTACTGTACTGGATCCTCCCTCGTGTCTATCTAGCCTCAAGTATCAAGTCTTGTGTTCTATTACACGAGATTATATAACACTAGGTAACTATTAGACTGTTCTCATTTAGTTACTTCTGTCTGATGTCGTGTGGTGCATCAGTACGCATCACTCTCTTTGGTGAATCAACTTCCTTCTGTATGCAACGTTCTGTATGCAACTTTATTGATTGTGGAACTGGTGTTCTTCCTAATGGGATTGGATTCTTTCCCAAAAACTTGTTGAGTTTCCTTGGATCTGGTAGGGAACCTAGGATAGAAACAACACATCTGGTGATAGTACTAGTCACTGATCCTTTCGGCTGAGTGTAAGCCTATCACCTTGCTTAATGATCTTTAGCTAACTAGACTTAGTCATAGAGCAGATTAGCTACCCACCTAGAGCCGAATCAGGCTATGACAAAGAAAAAATCAGCAAACAGAATGCGGAACCCCGCCCACCAGGGACACCTACGGGAAGATCCCAATTATCCCTCATTACTCAATTCTCAACTAGTAAAGCTTATCAACACTTCACTAATCTATTCTTAACTAGCAGAGTTAATATCACTATTCTTACTCTAACTAGTTTCCACTAACAGTGCTAATCATCACACTATAGTTTAACAAAGCCACAGTCTATATTAAGTAGAACTAATATTATAATAGGTTATACCTTAAATGGCACTACTGCAGTCCTATCAATCATATCTACATCTGCCATTATAGGCACGTGTAAAATTAAGTCACTAATTAACACACGGTAGATATTATTTCCACTAAGCACTGCAGTGCCCTGGCACTCCGACTAAAGCATTTTTCAAGTCCCCCTAGTTGGTCCGAACTCGGGTTTATATGGCAAACTACCAAAGTTGGCCACGTGACGTTATCCTTTATGCCCCCACACAGGTGCAGATCATCCCCTGTCAGGGATCCATCCTCCCTCTGGCTCCCTCCATGTTAGATTTTTCATCACAGGTTTTGATTCTCAAAACAAGCCAGCGAGTTGCTGTCGAGTTCCAACAAAGAGTTTTCCTCAACAAGCTGTCAGTAGCAATCTGCCCCTCTGAGTGATGTCCGGAAACTATATGACATATGGACTGTTTACTTCCTTGCTGAGTACTTCCGTTTTCCATCCGACTTGTCAAAACGATGTATGATTCAGCGCACTCACTTCCTCCTCACTCACCACCAAATGTGTATATGGGCTGACCCCACTGCTTCCATTTGTATTCAAATGTTGACAAACTGCCACGGCGCTGCCGGGATCTGTCTCCATCACCACCAAATGTGTATATGTGCTGCCCCGATGTAACCTGTGCAGCTGTGTTTACTCTGTTAGTAAAAATAGTTGTCGCTGGCAGATCGTCCGCTTAATCCGAAAATCCTCTATAATAATCAACCTGTTAAACACACGGTTTTATTTTGTGACAATGCCCCAGCCATTGTAGTCTATTAGCCTTCATGATACCAGTGATTCTAAGTCGCCACTTAGAATATATAAATGCCTAATACTTCAGATCCCAACGACAGCATCTACTACTTGCACAACTTTTAATGGGACCACGTCTCTCGAACCTCTGAGTAATGTCTCATGGATCTCATGATTGTCATAGAAGAACATCCATGCCAGCCAACGTGTTCTATTGTACGCTGAATAAGTCTATTTGTCACGTTTGTTCGCACAGATTTGTTAATATTGATGATCATTTGATCACCGTCGCTCGCAACATGGCATCCCGGACAGATTCGCAATCTTTTGCTGGTTCCTCTTCCTCATCTATTTTAATATCCAAATTCTCTCAAGTTTCCTGTGACGTTTTCATCCTGGACAATTCCTACCTCGTTTTCCAGGAGTCCTGCCTTTAATTATTGTTCTTTCTAAGAACCTGTGGGGACACAGTATTTCAGTTGCTGGGACATGATCCTGTTTATGAACGCGGTGTCTTTAATTTCCAGGTCTTAGTACATTCTAATATTTCTTCTTCTTGGTCCACTTCATTCTAATCACTTTTTTTATAGCACGTGAGCCGGTTTGAAGCAGGTTTGTGATCGGTTTGAAAACTATGACGAGGAAACCATTCCTAAATCACAAATAGGAAATAAACATGAGAAGAGCTTAAATTTAAATGGCTCACACGCCAAAGTAATGGCTTTGCGCTTGTTAAGTTGTTAAGGCTCAGTACTTCACAATGGAAGAAATTGTGTTCAGGTCTGTTCAGCTAAAGGGTCGAGGTAACTTCAAACATACGTCACTGATATTTTTTTTCGAGAATGTCTGGACACCAAATGCGTCGACTACGGGTATTTTCCACCTAAGCATATTACGTATATAATTTGTGACATCCCTACGTCTCTCACTCCGGTAGACAATGTATGTCATGGTATTGCCTTTTATGTACTTAATTACAGCAATGTCTGTCTTCAGTTCTCTACATCTATAACCATGCAAACACCAGTGTTATGTAAGGGACTGTCGGTTGTGTACACTATGGCTCGATTTTAGTAAATTATGTCTTTGTTTCTCAACAGTATTCTACACATATAATTACACTACACCAGTGTCTTGAAAAAGACTAGCGCTTATACAAGAAGTGTTTATAGTAACATATGTCGTTGATGTTCAACAGAAGTAAACATACACACATCTGTGTTTGTTCTGAAGCAGCCATCTGTATACGCTAAATCTTGATTACAGTAATGTATTCCTTTGGCTTCCAATACACATAACCATACGAACACCGATATCCGTTATGCGATACCCGTTTTTACAAGCAAAACCATAATTTACCGTGACATATGTCTTGTATTCTCTATACATATAACCATACAAATACCAGCATATGTCTAGCGGCAAGCCGTTTACAGACGCCAAGACTTTATTATAGTAATGTCTGTTTTCGATTATCTACAATTTAGACTGTATAGAAACACGTATACTGAGTCCTACTTTGTAATTCACAGACGATGTTAAATTATGAATTGTCATGTCATATCCCCCCCCCCCCCCCCGACTGTTATGTTGGCATTATTCATATCTAACAGTCAACAATGCGATATAACAGAACAACATACATGTTAAATTTAAATATTTAATAGTGGTACTTTATTTGTAAGAAAGGCCTCTCCTTGAATATCAAGAAATCAGTAACAATGGCGATATCGAAGAAAATGGTGACACCAAAATGTGACATAGAAATAGAAGGGAACATTCTAAACCAAGTAGATAATTTTAAATACCTAGGGGCATTTATAACATCAGATGGAATATGTACAACAGAGATTAAGAGTAGAATAGGACAAGCAAACGCTGCATTTCAGAAAATAAAGATTATCTTATTACAATAAAACACTATCAATGAATGCAAGAAATAGAGTGCTGAAATGCTATATGGAACCAGTATTGCTGTATGACAGCGAATCTTGGAATGTAAATGAAAAAATTAGAAGGAACTTAGAAGCAAAAGAGATGTGGTTTTGAGACGAATGTTGCGAATTCCTTGAACCTCCAGAGTAACTAACAATGATTGCATGAAACTAGACTAATGAAACTAGAACACTATATACAACAATAAGAAAGAGAGAAACAGCTTTCTTTGGGCATGTGATGAGGGGAGGGACATTGAAAAACATTGTGACAACTAGGAAGATCGAGGGGAAGAGAGGCAGAGGCAGATCAAGAGAAATGATGCTGGATGGATTGAGACGGAGGCATGGAGGAATATCATCAGCAGAGTTGATCCAGAACACTAAAGACCGAGATCTGTGGACAGACATGAATTCCTACGTCAGCTGGCAGGGCACTTGATGATGATGATGATGATGATGATGATGATGATGATGATGATGATGATGATGATGATGATGATGATGATGATGATGATGATGACATTATTTGACATCCATGATGTAGGTCACAGTGTGGTGTGATCATATCAAGTCATAACATGAAACCTCAGGCGCTTCTGCTTCTTCACACCGGCATGCTAGCCCCATCCTTTGCCACTTGCTAATTCACCATTTTCACTCTGCCGGCGCTGTCTAAATCATTCCAGCTATTCTCGATTGCTGCAACGTATTCCAATCTCTCCCATCTCATAACGTATGCAAACGCGAATGTTATGTTGTCCTAAAGTGTTAATAATATTTGCATCCATAAAGTGCACCTTCTATCAACAGATCATGTATTCTCTTAGATACCCATGGGACTGTCAGCATTGTAAGAGAGAGCTTCTCATTGACCTCCAGTTTCTGCTAAATAACTGCCTTAATTCTCCACGATTCACACGTCTACCCTTTATAGACATACATAACATCCCTTTATACCCTGTGTAGTTAACAGAGGCAACGATCTGTTGCATACAATATTAGAGACTAATGGTTCTATGGAAATGTCAGGAAATTAACACTCTCGCGTTCTACAGTTGTTGGGTGGAAATTGCGAAAGATGCTGATATTAATGGAACTTATGTGTGTGTATGTGTGTGTGTGTGTGTTGTGTGTGTGTGTGCGTGCGTGCGTGCGTACGTTCGTGCGTGTGTTAGTTAGTTAGTTAGTTGGTTAGTTAGTTAGTTAGTTAGTTAGTTTGTTTGTTAGGTAGGTAGGTAGGTAGGTAGGTAGGTAGGTAGTTAGTTAGTTAGTTAGTTAGTTAGTTAGTTAGTTAGTTAGATAGTTAGTTAGTTAGTTAGTTAGTTAGTTAGTTAGTTAGTTAGTTAGTTAGTTAGTTAGTTAGTTAGTTAGTTTAGTTTAGTTAGTTAGTTAGTTAGTTAGTTAGTTATATGTTATATGTGAGTTATATCCACTCTCTATCAATTATCATAGACAAATGTATGAATTTCAAAAATAAAGCAGAAGAAGCATAGAAACACATATTGCGTGGCATTCACAGAGGTAGAGAAAAGAAGTAGTTATCTGGGGATACACTAACCATATAACAGTTAAAACTCTACAATGACCACCCCGGGAAAAATCAACCGCCTCCAAATGACGACAGCGCCTCGCCGAAGGAAGAAGGGTATTTTGACAGACAGTCAACTAGTTAGTTAGATGTATGGCGTTTACATGATGTCAGAGTCAATCTCGTGATTTATTGGTTGTTTGTAGATTTTTAGAAAGTTTTACGTTCGATAGACTGCCGATGCTTTATGAACGGCCACGCTCATTAATTTTGAAAATCAGTGCACAGCGATACACTACCAGATCGTCTGCGTTGACTTCCAGCTAGATAGGTCTAAAACAAGTGTCTTCAGTGGCCAGTAATTCCACCCACCTGAAACTGCAACTTGGAAAGGATGACATAATTCGTTTCCAATCATGCGGCACGAAGATGAATACAGGACATCATGGACACATAGAGCAAGAACATTTTCGTGATAGGGAAATTGACAAGAGGCTGACAATCGTTTCGGTCTGCCCTTATCTCAACAACATTTCCAAAGAACCTGCTACATTATGTTGATAATGTAGATTATACTAGAACTGTTTGGGAATACTCTCGATTGATCAACTATGAGTTAGAATCGATGTGACTGCACCAGAGACAAGTCCATACATGTGGCCTCTCCTACAAGACGTGGATGATACATTTCCTGTTTAAATCGCCTAGTTGCACCCTGGATCGGGTATGAGCGCACGATAAGGCAGATGTTGTTAGGGTCCAAACGGATCATATGTATAATGAGAAAGAACAGATAAATCATCATGACCTGGAGAAAATGGTGCAACAGGGACTGACCAGATGCTCTGACCGACAGTCCGGACTTCAAGGAAAGACCTGACGGGCACGTAATCTGACTGCGGCAGGTACCATTAGTATTGGAATTCGTCGCTGACTGCTGAATATGAGGTCATGGCGGTATGGGAGTGTCTCCAGCGCTATGACCTCGGTGCTTGACCCATAGTTTAGCTCTACCACGAGCTATGCTCGCATGCTGACATTGACTCATCAATTAGCTCTACCACGAGCAGTCCTCGCATGCTGCCATTGACTCATTTTTAACTCTACTACGAGCTGTCCTCGCATGCTGCCATTGATTCATCTATTAGCTCTACCACGAGATGTTCTCGCATGCTGTCATTGATTCATCTATTAGCTCTACTGTTAAAGCTGCCACAATTGCTGATGAAGTGAATGCAAGAATCTCCAAGGCCAGCGCGGCCTTTGGCAGACTGTACAAGAATGTATGAGACAGAAATGGAATAAGCCTGCAAACAAAGCTGCAAGTCTACAAAGCAGTTGTATTATCAACACTGCTATATGCTTGTGAAACCTGGACTGTTTATCAGCGACACGCTAGGAAATTAAACCACTTCCACACAGTCTGCCTTAGGGAGTTACTGAAGATTAAATGGCAAGACAAGATCCCAGACACTGAAGTCCTAGAAAGAGCGTCTATGCTCAGTATCCACACTCTACTAATGAAGAATCAGATTCGCTGGGCTGGTCACTTGACTCGCATGCCAGATCACAGGCTCCCTAAACGAATTTTTTACGGCGAGTTGCGTTGTGGTAAACGCTCCCAAGGCGGCCAGAGGAAACACTTTAAAGACACTCTGAAAATCTCACTGAATGCTTTTGGAATTCATCATGACACTTGGGAGACTGCAGCCAGAGACCGAAATTCGTGGCGTGCATCATTACGCTAGGGTGCAGTCACTTGTGACGCAACTAGGACTGCAAGAGCTGTGAAGAAAAGACAGAACAGAAAAACCACTGCAGGAAATTCTCCTCCACAAACGTCAAGCATTCTTTGTCCACATTGTCAAAGATCATTTCTTCGAGCCAAAATAGGCATTATCAGCCATCTTGGAACTCACGGCTCCATACCTTCAACCCCACTGGATGAAATGAATGGTCATCATAATTCTTGATGGACAAGCAACAGCTCTACCACGAGCTGTCCTCGCATGCTGCCATTGACTCATCTATTAGCTCTACCACGAGCCGTCATCGCATGCTGTCATTGACTCATCTATTAGCTCTACCACGAGCCGTCCTCGCCTGCTGCCTTTCCAGTTTCATACCCGACTCATTCTCGACGATTACAGCCGTAATCGAGAAGATTCACCAAGGCACGCGTCGTTATGTTACTTAGCATTGTTGAATCAGATAACAGACTAAGACCTCTACCTTCGATACGGATCCTATCAATGAGTATATGTATATATAAGAGACGCGCGGTTGCGCAGTGGCAGTCCCGCTTGCCTTTCAGCCTTTTAACCATGTGTTGGAGTTTCCCTTTAGGAGAGGAAATACAAATTTTAAGCGTATCTTTTACAGGACACTGCAGTCAATATCAGCATATTTCGGCTGCTGTTGATGTCTTGGCAAGTTTACGTTCAGTAGTTTGCCATCGTTTTCTGAACGACCGGCTCACATACCTCCTTAAGTAACCAGCGTGACGAGATCCGCTGCCGAATTTCGCATAGTTGTGTTTTCGTGCCAGAGTATACGGGATTATGAACAACGCCCTTAACACCTACGCCAGGGAGCCCGGCTTGAGGAGATGAGATTTTGAAATAAAAATGGGACCTGGGCTCCATCAACTATCGAGTAAGGATATATATATATATATATATATATATATATATATATATATATATATATATATATATATATATATGTGTGTGTGTGTGTGTGTATGTGTGTGTGTGCTTGTGTGTGTGTTTGTGTTTGTGCGTGTGTGTGTTTGTGTTTGTGTGTGTATGTGTGTATGTGTGTGTGTTTGTGTGTACGAGAGTGTTTAAGTGAGTGTATGTGTGTGTGTGTGTGTGTGTGTGTGTGTGTGTGTGTGTGTGTGTGTGTGTGTGAGGGGGAGGGAGAAAGTGAAAGCGAGAGATTTGAACATGACTCAAAGCTGACAATAACTATTTATTTTGATGTATTGTAATTTAAGTGGTTATTTAAATTCACTAAGCGTGTACAATGAATGCATAACGATAACAAATCGGTTTTCTTTTCCTTCAGTTATCGTCGCTTTCGGTTTTCGTCGAAGTTATCTTCGAAAAAATTGTGTTTCGGTTTCTTCGGTTACCACGGATTTCGTCGGTGTGCCCACATGACCTCGCCGCTAATTTTGCGATAACAAACCGACCCACACGCACTTCTGCTCAGTGTGGCGTTGATTTTCGTTGAGTGAGCATCACTTGCTAGTAAAATATAATACAAGAACGACGTTACGACTGCTGAAATTAGGCAAGTCGCTATTCGCGATAAGTTCCATTGTGGTGAAAAAAAGAAAGAAATAAAGGAGGCTAATGTAGCGAAAGGCATGAATGTTCTAACGAAACAGAGATCGGAAACAACTGAAGATGTCGAACAGTTATTACTAATATGGATAAATCAAAATCATTAATATGGCGATTCTGTTTCAGAGGCAATCATATGTGAAAAGGCCAGACTGTTGTATGCCAATCTCATTAAGAAAATGCCTGTGAGCAGTGCTAGTATACTTAGTGATTTTAAGGCCAGCAGAGAATGGTTTTAAAAATTCAAGTGGTGCATTGGCAACCACAGTGCTACTAGGCACGGCGAAGGTGCGAGTTTGGACAAGTCTGGAGCCGAAAAATAATATTAAACACTATATTTATTCTCTATAAAATGTGTTTTTGGTATGTATTTTGGAGTTTCTAGAACGAATTACTTGGATCTACATTGATTCATATGAAAATAACTGTCTCGGTTTACGTCGTTTTCGGATTTCGCCGATTGTTTTCCGACGGATAATCGACGAAAACATAGGTTTTACTGTATATGCAAATAAAAGACGAGTTTACAATACGTTTAAACCAGCTTAAAATCAATAGATTAAACACAGGACCCCCCCCCCCCACCCCCGACTCAGCCCCAGTCTACAACCCCCCCCCCCCCCTAAAAACAAAACAAACAAACAAGTAGGACATGTTATCAAGATTAATTTCAAAGTGCGTCGATTCTCTCACACTCTCTTTCTTTCTCTTTCCGTCTCTTTCTCTTTTTTACCCGTTAACTCTGTGTCTTTCTTTCCCTATTCATTTGCGTGATTCGAATCCATCGAATTCAGGAATGGCGGTTTAAAAAAAAAGACTTACACACGCATACAGGTCTTTGCCAATACTAGTAATCGAGTTGCGCAGATTCTGAAATCAGCCAGAGTTGAAAGGACTCCAGATATAACTTATTACTGGGTCGCAGATGCCAAATCTCTTAATGAGAAAAGGAAGCAGGAGAAATAGAAGACCTCATCCGTTTCCGTGTGATAAGAGAGGTCACATTGATCGTGATTCTGTCCCTTTAGATCACATGGTAATCAATGTATTAACCCCCTTTTCCATGTTTAACTCAATAAGAAAACAGGTACAACCCGGATTTTACGTTATCTTATTGTAAGCTTGCTACGATAACTTCTAGTTGGGTGAGGTTATACCAAGAGGCTAGAGTTAATGCGGACAGTGGCAACAGGTTATATCTGAAGGATTATTTCACAAAATATAGTGCTGATGTCGAGTTCTGCGTGGCCGAACCGTTAACAGCGCTTGCTTTTAAACTTCCTGTGAGCTGATGAGGGGATAGTATGCTCATTGTCATTATATACACCGGTCAGTTGGACATAAAGGTCAAATTCAGTAAGCAATGGCAAACTATTGAAAGAAAATACTTGTCAGAAGAATGAAAATTAACAAATGATATGTTACAAATGAGCAACTAGATCCATGTAATACAAGGACAAAATTGAAAAAAACAAACACTAAAAAACATAATTAAATTCGGGCTTATGAAGCATGCTGGCAATATAGTAATAAAAAAAGATCTCGTAGAAGGGCCCTCATGTGATTATGTGAAATGTAAGTACCCTTATATTTTGTAGGCCTCTGAGTACACGGAGGAATATGTAGACAGTGGTTCCCTGGCCAAGTGAACGACGGATGCTGGCATCTAATCCCTGTCCCATATCACTCTTGCCATTGTCATAGTAACGTCCACATCGTTACACCAACGTGCCCTATCAATATAATTATGTGCTTACAATATCCATGTTTAATGTATAAAGCTATATCTGTGAAATTACTATGTGCTGATGCATTGATACTACAGTAGAATAATAATAAGAACATACAGACATTTCCAAATGATTAAGAAAATCTTTACAGATCTATAAAATTAATATGATTACATAAAATATAAATTTACGGTTAAATGGATGCAAGGAAAACAGGGATACCAATATTACAGTAAGCTGACAACTGCTTGGAAAGTGAGCATTCTTAAATATTTAGTATCAACTATACATTTTTTAAGTCCGTTGTAAGGTATGTACACTGTGTTCGTGTTTAGTATGTCTCATCTTATCGCAGGAGCTGTACATACCTAAGTGTTTGTATTTTCCACTATACTCAGAAATGCAGACCAAGTAAAGAGACTACGAAAACAGAATTGGTTAGACCGAATATTACATGAACAAGCAACGCGAATTTTCATGTAAATATATCAAGTCACTTGTGGTTACTTGCCATTCATTTATTAGAGTGCATGTGAATTTGGCATTCGATGCAGAAAATAAACAGAAGGTCCAAGGATTTGAGTGCACATGTTGCAAGTAAATGTTGCATATATGATATAAAGAGCAGACAACACTTGGCTCTGTTAGACACGAGTAAATAATTGAAAGTAAATCCAACTTTTGCCAGTGGAGAATCGTCGAAACCCCACCTGATGTCGGCATGTCACATGTAATGAAATCACACCTAAAGGTTCCCGCCAGTAAGAATTTGATGGTAAACAGAGAAGGGGAAGTCGGAACAAATTCTGAACTGATAACATTAAAGAGCTGAGGTAATGAAGTATTTACACACTAACTTGTGTTGCTGAGGACAGATAATTATGGATTCTGACTTCTGATGCTTCCATCATGAGTATCTAGAACCTACAATACGGGATGAGATTCTTCTTCATCTTCTTCTTCCTCTTTCGAGGAGGAAGCCTCACATCCGGTTATGTGCCACAGAGGGCATTATGTCCAACTTCGACATGCATTTGTGTAACGTTTGTTTCCTCTAGACATATGGCATACACAATAACGGGTACTATTTACACATGGGTAGGTTCTGTTTTGCTGACAATTTTGCCAGGACAATGGACCTATGGCCTATTCTATGTAATTTCCAACTGCCTTGTGATTTCTAACACGGAATTTTCTATTTGTCAGAGAAGGCTAGGTAGGTATCCGATTCACTACCCAGGCGATTGGGGTGCTTCTGATATCATTTTATACCAATGGTAAATGGACAAGTTCGGAGCCATATACAGGGATCAAACACAGTACACCTGTTTCAAACACCATAACCGCTCAGCCACTACGCCCCCACAAGATTATATGATTTTAATGGCTGTAAGTAACCCCACACCTCGCTTTAGAACATTCGAACTCTTCCCTACAGCTCAATACAATCTACTCTTGAAAATTGGAACCGCGGTAAAGCAATAGCTAGAGCGTTTGCTTGCGGCCCCTGTGGTTACGGGTTCGAAGTCGCATCCAGGAATTGCCCAGTTGGACCTAGCCTAAAATGGTTACCAGGAGATGTCTTGAGAAATAAAGACGACCAGTGTGATACTGACCATACCACCCATCGCACCAATGTACCTTAAGGTTGTAAAAGGGTGTGTTTACCAACTTACTATATGTCCAATAATCATGAATGCATGTAAAGCGGATCCTTTTCTACTCTCGAAAGTGGTGTAATATTGACCAATGAATGAATCACCGAAAAATGAAAAGTAGATTGTGAGCTTTACTAGAGCACGATTTCAAGAAACAAAATGGACGTTGTGGCCAAAGCCCTCGTCAGCACAGAACAAACAATCAAAAACAGACAAACAAATACACGAAAGACACCACATGAAAATATTAAGGTTACTTATCTGTATCCTTTCTTGAGCGGCTATCCATGGATGGAATTAACCGGATGTGTGGTTAACAGGGTCAAATGACTAAAGGTCAATAAAGCCAGAAGCTCGGGGGTTGGCTGAGCGAACCGGTGAGGGAACACACGCTAGGGGGATGGGGGTGCGACCATGAGAGCGAAAAGGAAAAATATGGATAGGTAGAGCACTGTAGCCGACTGTGTGACAATATCACGGATGCAGTTCGCAATTCCGCACGCCAAGCTCGAAACACTGCTACAGTCAATTCGGATGCAGACCGCCCTGCGTTGGCCCTCATAAAATAGCACAAGTGCCGGTTGTTCAGAAAACAATGGGAAGCAACTGAACGCAAACGACCCACGAAGTCACAGAAGGCAAAGATAATGGTGGCGTTAACTACGACGTCCTGTGAAGGACATGCAACTAACTTTTAGTGGACTATACGACTGCGAAGATGGGAGGGGGTAGGGGACGTTCAGGACTTAAATAAAACTGTGTTGGACATTGAGGCCTGAGGGGAGAGTGAACCCAACTTGAAGATGAGAAAGTTTTCCAATGTCTTGCTACCGCGTTCGTGAGATGTGCAGGATTTGATCGCCGTTACCTGTATGTCGGCCACACCACAGTGGTCAGAACTGTTGAAGTGTAGGAGTACCGGTTTCTGGGCACCACTGTTGATATCAGAGAGGTGTTACTTAAATATGTCCGCCAGACGAGGACCTGTCTCTCCGATATATCTCATTGCAATATTGACCGAATTGCTCACCTGGAGCCGACTGCTCTATAATAATACATGGCTAACATTATATACCCAATACGCCGCAATGCTTTTAAGAGGGCCATTTACATTTCTGTTTGTTTTGCTAACGCCTGCAGATGACAATGTAAATCGAAATTCCCGTTTTTAGCAACATATCGACACATTTGTTGTAAGTTCTGTACTTTTATTTTCACAATGTCCAAATTGTATTTTGGTAATTGTGGTCATTTTACTCCCTAGGATACGATAAATTACAATTACAGTGAATATTTACAACTTTACCGGGTCGAGTGGACGATTGAATTCTTTTGGGAGAGACGCAATATTATATATTATACAACTTATCTGAAAAATAAAAGCGTGGGCGGATGTAAGTGAAAAATGTGTTACTAATGGAGTAATCATGCATTACAATATGCGAAAATTACGTATAAACTAAATTTATAGAACTGTACACGATCAAATGGAGGGACAGACCACTTCCCTCGTGGGTATAGTTAAAGTTAAACACTTTCATATTCACTTAATGGAACATTGAAAAACTATTGTTTCTTAAAGTACAAATGTCCATACGCACACAGTGAAACAATGGGAAATGTGTTTCAGTTCACATAAAACCTTAATGAAACAGTGGAAACAACTCTTACAGTTAATGTTGATCACAAAGTTGTTGAGCTGGCTAACTATAGCAGCCCAATGTCATTCTTATACAGACATAGGAACTCGGCAGCTGTTTCTAGGACCCACAGATTGAGTTTGTAGCTGTTGTGGCTTTCTCATATTGTTTCAGATAAGGACATTTTCTAGAGAAGATAGTCGATAGTTTCCAAATTGAGAGAATAATGTCCACGCACGAGTGTATATCAGGGACTGATGCGGTCTAGATGGCTAGTAATTCTAGCATGTCCTGTTCAAAACTGGAAACATTAGGTACTGATTTCTTCTGCTTTTGGTCATTTGGTCAGGGCATGTTACTCTCTCAGCTAGCTTCAATATCAGATCAAAGTCAGAGAAATATACCTATTACTTTCCCTATTTAATTGCCCCTTCTTATAATCGTATCTGTTATCCCTACTGCTTGTAACTGCTACTCATTCATGATCTGTTGACGAACCATACAACTTCACTTTAGCCTTTGGTCCTAGCTTAATAACCGTCTCATTTTTATTTATTTGGTATGGTCATGGTGCATTATTACTCATCAGTTCTTTAGGCTCTTTTGTTCCGAAAGGGGTCAACAATATCAGCTATATTGACTTCCTATTTCTCACTGAGCCATTTAGAAGCAATTAATTTTAGTCTTTCTCTGCTGCCCTTTGTTGACTCAGGCGAAGAAGTTGATGAAAGCGTAAGCAGTCTTTCAATCTATTGTTGCAATGTCATCGTTCGAATATTCAAAGAGTCCTCAGTCCGTTCGTTTTCTTCCTGATTTCGGCGTCGCTCAAATGTCGCCAGGCTTTATTCCTCTATCTTTTCATGTTTATTTTACTACAGGTTTCTTTGAGGTTTCCTGCTTGGTTTTTTTTTTTTTCTGTTTGAAATACGATACATCTACTGGCCACCTATTTAGTAAGTTTTTCTCTATATGAAGAGATAGGGTTGTGTTCAATATTTTTCTTGCTCCTCTCCACTGTCCGTTTACTTCAAGTACATCAGAGCTTCAATAAAGTTCTGTGTCTTCTGTGTTTCCCCATAGTATTTGACAGCTGTCCGAATCATGGCGGGTGGTGTCGTACTTGTTGATGCCACATTTTGTAATGAGTGATTAACATGGTGAGATGTTGTGGTACGTATTAATGCCATATGTTGCCATGAGTGTTTTTAGCTCAGCGCCTTCAGTAGAGAGAGAGAGGGGGGGGGGGGGGAAGACCTACAGAGTTTAGTTAGGTTAGTTTAGTCGACGGATCAACATCACGACACACGGGTGTAACCCATAAGTATTCCGTTCTATTCCTAACTGAAGCCTGAGTCCGGGATAATCTCAGCTCAGTGCACGAACTCCGTAGCACCGGCGAGGATCCTGAAATACTTTGGATATATTTTTAACTCGAAATTTTGCCCGGGCCAATTGCAAAGGGATAATTTTTTACGTGCGCAACAATACACACGGGCGTCCGATCTCACTACCCAGAGACCAGGGGACATTTTGTTACTAAAAGTCCACGTGAAAAAATTCCGGCCCTCACCGGGGCTTGAACCCGGGGCATTCAGCACTCAAGGCGGACACCATACCTTGAGACCACTCAGACCCTTCAGATCTACAGAGAAGATGCAGAACACTTATTTCATGACATGAAGAACATTGACATCAGAAATGATTGACAGCTTAAGAGACAGAAGATCAACATTTTTACCACAGCGGTCCTAATATGCTTTCCTGAAGTTCCAGAATGGTTTAGCCAGCAACTCCTGTGGCGCCGTGTGATGTCGCAGTGGTGGTTATTATCTAAGGACTTTTATGGTAGTGACTTCTGCTATTTCCATTGAAAGAAATGTCAAGTCGCGTCGGCTAGTGGTTCCATGCGCTCTTTACAGAGTGTCGGTGGAGATTCTAGAGTAACGTTGGATTATTGCACGACTTCTCAGCTTATATTCCTCAGATGTTGTTGTGGAGGAATTCATTTTTTGTTAGGGGAGGGGGAGGTGGTGGGGAGGGGGAAGAAGGGGGAGGGGGGTGGTAATCGTCGTTGAATCTATAGAGTTGGAGCTTTGGGCGACGCTTTCCAAAGTCTGCTCTGTTGAAACATGTCAAGTCATAATTGGGTAAATTCCGGTCGATGCTCTGGTTTTCAAACAAATTTAAGTCAGTTCAATATTTCTGGTGCATATTATATCCTCGTACTCCAGCCTCTTCCCTTTGTCTGCTATGATTGCAGATCAATACCTGTTAAGTTGTTTCCTCTGCAAACGTATAAGTACATTCGCATGTATGTTTGATTTTGGTGCTCGGTCGCTTTGAATTCAAATTAGTCCATACACAATTAGTGCTGGACTAAATTGTGTGCGTATAGATTTGCTTTTCTATATTAATTGTCCCTCGCCATCAGGTAAACTCACTCCGACTTCAGAGGTACTTCTAATTTAAGTCCCCAAGTCAAGGAGGATGATAGGTCAACATTTTATTTCAACTGTCTGGTGTAGGACATCATTTCCTCGGCATCAGCATACTGGATGTTTAAGAACACACGTTCTTATTCATTTGGCCATACCGACCTATATGTGTGTGTTTGAAAAGTAGTAATTTATTGATACGCGATCAGTAACTGGTTTCATATTTACTGTAACAAGTGTACATGCTACTCATGAAAATAGTATTTCAAACCACTTGTTTTAAGCGGGAAACACGCTCGAAGGCAATGTGATGCCGAGTAAAGTAAATAGTTACCGTTTGAAAGATAAATAGTGTAGCGGCTATGTTTGAGTTACAACGGTTGTCTGCGAATAATGCACGGGGGGCATGTATTTAGCGTGAAATTGTATCAGCCGTGTTTTGATAGATACAAGGTGAAACATTAATGAAAGGGAAATTTGAATCAGCGAGGAAGCGGAAATTAAGCTTCTGAAATAAAATTAAAAAAAAGAAAATCGTAAATATTAGTGGTTGCAAAAAAAAGGGATGTTAGATTAGAAGTGAAACTCTCAATTGATAATTGAAATGTAATCACACGGGTAGAATTTAGTAAATATAAGGTGGGAAACATTAATTGTTATCGCACAAATAAGATAAGAGAAAAGTAATCACACCAGTATGAGATTGGTGGAAATATTTACTTCCTGAAAAGATATATTTGATGGTGTCCACATTCGCTTCCCACCCTTTTTCTCTCTTATTCATTATTACTATTTCTACAGACTAAATAGAGGTGTATTTTGTCTCAGGGTTTAATGCACTGACAATGAGGTAGCGCGTTTGATTCCTACACCGGTCAGGAAGACTTCAGCGAAAGCAACAATAATTGTTTAATGTTTTTTTTAATTTTTTGTTTTGTTTTGTTGCATATCCTATTTACAGGACATCACTGTCAGCACAAGCACTGCTGTTAATGATATCTTGGCAAGTTTACGTTCAGTAGTTTACCATTGCTTTCTGAACGACCGGCTCCCACACCAACACGTTAAAACCCAGCTGAATACGGTCTGCTGTCAAATCGGTCGTAGCTATGTTTCCAACTCAGGTAAGCGGAATTACAAACCGCGACCGTAACGCCTTTGCCACGGAGGGCGGCAAACAATAAATTACTGAACGTAAAATTGCCTAGAAAATAAACCTCAGGGTGGAGTTGATAGAAACTTGCTGCACGGAGATGAAATATTGACTACAGAATATCGTCATCATCATCAAGTGCCCTGCAAGTTGGCGTAGGCGTTCATATCTCTACAAAGATCTCACTTTTTGGTATTCATGATCAACTCTGCTGATGATATTCTTCCACGCCACCGTCTCAATCCATCCTGCATTATTTCTCTTGGTCTGCCTCTGTATCTTTTTCTCTTGAGCTCTCCAGTTGTCACGATGCTCTCCTCTGGCTCTCTTCTCATCACATGACCAAAGACAGATGTTTGTCTCCTTTCTTATTTTTTATTTGTTTTTAATATAATGTTCTCGTTTTATTAGCCTCTTTTAGGCTATCGTCGTTAGTTTGTCTGGCAGTCCAAGGAATTCGCAACATTCGTCTCAGGGACTACATCTTTGTAGCTTACAAGTTCTTCCTAATTTGTTTATTTACATTCAAATATTTACCTACATACAGCAAAACATGTTATATATAGCACTTTAGCACTCTCTTTCTTACATCCGATGATAGTGACTTATTGCATAAGACACTTTTCATTTTCAGAAATGGAGCAAATGCTTGCCCTATTCTGTTCTTACTCTCTGATCTGCATCTTACATCTGATGATATAAATGCCCTTAGGTATGTACATTTATTCATGAATTGTCCCTTCTATTTATATTTCACATTTTGGTGTCATCTTTTTTCTTTGTATCACCATTGTTACCACTTTCCTAATATTCAAGGAGAGTCCTTACACTTGCACTCTCTCTGTTACTACAAAGTCCGCCAAATGTTGTATATATTTCGCATTATCTGTCACCAATAATGTCTCATCTGCATAGCGTATATTGTTTGTATTATAACCTCCGACTAGTATTCCTGGCTTCTCTTTGGTCTCTTTCATTATTACGTCGCTATACCGGGAGAAGAGAAGGTGACAAGACACATTCTTGTTGTACTCCTAGTTTTATTTGTTTATAATTGCCCCGTCTCCCCGTTTTGTTATATCCAGCCGATTTCTTCCATTTTCGAATTGCCCCCCTTAACAATCGAATTGCCCCCCTGTGGGGCGTGGGCCCCACGTTGGGAAACACTGGTTTAGACTGTGAGCTCGACGAACATTGTATTATTTGTCTGCTGTTTAATTGAAATTTTAAACCGTTGTAATCCAATACAAAATGTCCCGTAGCCATTGACTTGTCCAAAATGCAGCTGTTAAATTTCATCAAAGTGCAATCAGCTAAAAGCAGACGGGTCTTGGTGAGTGATTCAACGTGTCTGCAATTATTGAAATTGTTCTGGGAAATTTAATACTCTGTATATTTTTATACCTCTTAAAGTAGCCATCCAACAGTCAAGTATTAAATGCCAAGTGAACATTAAATTCAAGTAAGCACATAAACAATAAACTGCATCATTCAGTGATTTGTAAACGTCTTGGTTTTAAAACCCACTATGAGAATATACTATTGACGATGCGGCATACTGAGGTGAGGAAATAGTTTTATAATAGCCATTGTGAGTCAATGCTGAATACGAGGGTAAATTATAGACACTTAGCAGACCAAAGATGATTTATGTAGAGGCTGCAGAGATGTGATCTTATATAAGAATGATAAAACTCCATGAAGAGCAATGTAGATAGCTTAAAAGTTAACTCACAAAAAGGACTCGTTATTCGCATCAGAAAGAGGTTGTCCATATTCTATGGACATGTCATGAGAAGAAGGCAGGTTAAGTATGTCATCACAAAGGGGCATTTGGATGAGGAAAGAGGCAGATGGAGCGCACGAGGGGAGATGCTGGACAGTTAGACATCATGACATGGAGAAACATCAGTATCAGAAATGATTGCCAGCACACTAAACAGAGGGCTGTGGACAAATATGATCACAAATGCGACATGGCATGCGCAATACGAAGAAAATATGGCATATATGATTGTGTGTCCTTTTCATCTTTCTCATTGCAACATACGCCTGTGAGACCTGGACACTTACTAAACAAGCTGAACAGCGCATAAATGCCTTTGAATATAAATCTTATAGACGATTTCTAAGAGAATCTTGGATAAAAAAAAGAACAAATGCATCCATACTTCAAGAGCTGGATATTGAAGAAGGTTGTCTATTAAAGACATAAAACAAAGAAAATTGAAATATTTTTTAAACTTGAAAAGTCACGAAAGTTTGGAGAGAAAAATAATGAAGAGAGGAAGAGGACGGCCAAAGACAAGATGGGAGCAGGATCTTGCGGATGATCTCCAGATGGGTGTATCGGACGCAGGACCACTTGCTTATGAACGAGAGGTTTTCCGGAAGGTTTGTATGGGAGCGAGGTTCTATAAAGGACGTGCTACTGAATGAATGATTGAATGAATGAATGAATGAATGAATAAATGAATGAATGAATGAATGAATGAATGAATGAATAAATGAATGAATAAATGAATGAATAAATGAATGAATGAATGAATGAATGAATGAATGAATGAATGAATGAATGAATCCTTTGCACGGAACGCGATGCTTTCAAAACACAATTTTTATAGAAACATATTTACCACAGTATAACGCATTAACAAGATTAATACAATGGGATGATGGTATATTATATAGTTCTCTTGTCTGTCGAGTCAGTGACCATTGTTCAATCCCCGGAAGAGTTAGGATTATTATTTTATCCCGATGAGTACAGTTTTAGGGCCGACCCAGCCTCATCAAATGAGTATCGAATAATGTCTAGAATTTTCTTGGAAATGTCAGGGAAAGAATGATTGCCGGGAAGGGAAATGGTCCCCCACATGATATGTGGTGGCCTAGAATATGTGAACGCCCAGTACTTCACACCCCAACGGCAGTATCTGCTATGGGACAACCTTTATCTCGTTAATATTTTTATTCTTTTTTGTGTTTGTTTGGCGCTCGCTCGCTTTGAACTCAAGCGTTGTCCATATACACTACTTCAAGTAGTGCTGGACTGAATTTTGCGTGTGGATTAGTTTTCTCTATTAACAGTGTCCCTCGCCATCAGGCGAACCCATACCGACTTTAGAGGAACTTATAATTTACGCTCCCAAGTCAAGGACGATAGGTAAACATTTAAGTCCAACTATCCGGTGTAATGGTTGAACCCCTAACCTCGGCATCAGCACACCGAATGCTTAAGAACATGCCTTCTTATCCATTCAGCCATGCTCGCCTACACTTGTTAATCTAACTAGGCTTCACCTGAAAACCTTACATTTGTGGTAGATATTCGAATCACCGTGTCGTTGGTATGAACGTTTGCAGTATAGTTGCTACGGACGCCGATAGTATCCTGCTGGCGACGCCATGAAGCAAACCAATATGACGTCAAAGGTCGACTCGTGATGATCATCAGAATTTAACAGCGTGCTTTTATTTTAATTCTTTTAGCGGCAAAGTGGTAACACAGAAATTCATTACCGCGTGAAGATCGAGCACGCGATGCGTGACTGTCTAGATGGGCGTGCGTCGAAGTGCATTTGTTCCTGCAGCCAGGCGCCGTAGTCATTTGGAGGTGACAGGTTCGAATCCCGGTCGGTTACTATAGCTTTCAAAGTTTATGTTGTCTAGTGCGTCCTCTCTCTGGCCTAGGAGTTAAACGACTTTCTCCGTAATCCCGTTTATCCTCGTGGGGTAACTCAGCGCGCGAGAACTGGAAGCGGTTCTCGCCGCTTTGGCAGCTTACGGGATAAGTGAGCCGGCTGCTCAGAAAGCAATGGCAAGCTACTGAACGTAATCTTGCCAAGAAATCAACGACATCGGTAAAATGCTGGTATTGACAGCGATGTCCTGTGAAGGATATGCGAATTTTTTTTTTAAAGTGCTTCCTTCAGTCTCTACTTTGTTCTTCTCCCTTCTATGAGCGCCAACTTCTTGACTCGCATGCCAGATCACAGGCTCCCTAAACGAATTTTTACTGTGAGCTGCTCTGTGGTAAACGCTCTCAAGGTGACCGAGGGAAACACTTTAAAGACACCCTGAAGATGTTACTAAAAGCTATTGGAATTCATCACGATACTTGACTGAAATCCATGGGGTACATCACTACGCAAGGGTATGGTCATGTGTGAAGCAAACAGGACTGCAAACGCTGTGAAAAAATAACTGGACAATTAAAACCATAGATGGAGATCCTCATCCTGGAACGTCAAGCAATCTTTGCCCACACTTTTAAAGAACATTTCGAGCCAAAATAGGCTTTACAAGCCATCGTAGAACTCAAGGTTGCAAACTTTCAACCCCACTGGATGAAATGCATGGTTAACATCATTCTTGATGGACAACCACCATGAGCGCCAATCAATACTATTTGTGTTCATTTATGGACAGTCAATCAAGAATGTGAGTAGTGTTAGACATGTAAAAACAGATACAGAAAACCATAATTCTAACGGCAGCGTCAATAACACTTAACGTATTCGGTTTATTAGGCCAAATTTTGGATGTCTGAGAGAGAGACAGAGAGAGAGAGAGAGAGAGAGAGAGAGAGAGAGAGAGAGAGAGAGAGAGAGAGAGAGAGAGAGAGAGACTGAGAGAGAGAGAGAGAGAGAGAGCGAGAGAGAGAGAGAGAGACTAAGTGAAATCTCAGCGTTATAATCCACGCATAAGGTACCTTAACTGACTTTACAATAAGGTTGGTATTAACATCATAGAAAGATGTCTAAATTCGCTTGGTCTTCCCAGTACAGTGGTTTTCAAACTATAACTGTACAATGCCGTCTCAACTAACTAGTACCAAAAACCGCATATAACTGATTTTACAACAAGAATAAATGGAATCAATTGAACGAACTTTGGTGTTAAATGCAGGAAAAATAATTCTGCTATGTCTAAAATATGACTTAAAATTGTAACAATAAACAAGGTAAACCAAGACTGAAAGGAACATGCAGCCTCGTTTGGTCAACGGTCTCTACAACAGCTGAACATTCTAGAAACATTTAACAGCTGCGTACAGCTGATGCCCTCCATGCACTCTTATCATTCCTGTTAGTTTGTTATTCATTATTAGCTTGTCGTAATCTGTTTTTTTTTTAAATTTGTAACACTGTTCAATATATGTCACGTATTCCACTGCTTAAAAACTTGGAAGTTGAGATACAAGCAACTATCATATTAAGTAGTCGCAGCGTTCTTGTAACATCGATTCGATAATCTCTAGAGATTAAGGGAATTCAGCTGCGACAAAAGCCAGCTAGTTTTTTTTTTTTTTTTTTTCGTAGTGCCGGCTCTGAGGTAATGGTTATGAATGCAATTCGTAATCCTGCATATTGCGTTAAAACACAATGACGGACGATTTGGAAGCAGACCTCTTTTCGTTAGTTTCCATACAATGCATGAGTATCGGTCGTTCAGAAAAGAATGACAAACAGCCAAACAATTATGAGGTTGACAAAGACGTCTTGTTAAGGAGACGCAACTAACGTTTATAGTAAAACTAGCTGACCCGGCCCGGCTTCGCCCAGTCCTTGGTGGGGAGCATCTCATTTAATTCATATAAGTAGTCATATAAGCTCACGTTCCCGTTACCGACTGTCTGTCTGTCTGTCTGTCTGTCTGTCTGTCTGACCCGGCATCGCCCAGTCCTTGGTGGGGAGCATCTCATTTAATTCATATAAGTAGTCATATAAGTTCCCGTTCCCGTTACCGACTATCTGTCTGTCTGTCTGTCTGTCTGTCTGTCTGTCTGTCTGTCTGTCCGTCCCTCCCTCTCTGTCTGTCTGTCTGTCTAATCATTTATTGGTTGCAGTTAGAACAACCTTAGATAAACGAAGACCAACTTACAAAAAGCATTAGAAAGAGCACTTGAAAGATCTTTACATCTTCCCCCAACAATTAACTTGGGTAAATGGAGCGGGCCGGTCTCTCTGGCTGTGGGGTTACAACACTTTCTCTCTGTAATCCCGTTTATCACGCAGAGTCTCGCAGCGGAGCGAGAACTGAGGTGGTTCGACCCCCGCTCGTGACTTGCGGATACTGAGCCGGCCGCTCAGAAAGCAATGGCAAACTACTGAGCGTAATCTTGCCAAGAGATCAACAGACAGCTGAAAGATGCTGCTGTTGACAGCTAAGTCCTGTAAAAGGATACGCAAAACATTAAATGGAGCGGCGGCAGCAGCATCAGCAGAAGAAGGAAAAGGAGGAGTAGACAACTGCAGCGAAAAGGTGGGTCTGTCTATCTATCTGACCCGGCGTGACTTCGCCCAGCTCCTGGCGGGTAGCGTCTCATTAAATTCATACAACAAAAAAAGTAACTTAAAAAAATGCCCTTCCACACACCATCCATTATTTTTAATGAAAACTCTTTCTAATCACCTGCATGACTACAGTAACTTCTTAAGCAAAAAAAGATGAGTTACAATGTTATGCATTGTGCATCATTTTTATGAAAACTTTGAAAATGCCTTACAGATTGTATCATTATTTATTATAACTCATATGCCGGTACATAACTATGGACAAAGAGTTTATAAATCTTTGAAAACGATGCCACAATATGACTATAAGTTATGCAGAAAAGTTATGCCCCTTGAAATAACTTTTACAGAGTTAGGTCCCCTGAGATATATGAAATTATGATGAAAAATGAAAAATGAAATAATACTGAGTAAGCAGGCGATTTCACACTAACAAAATATCACAGTTGACAGCTCTGGAATGAAAGGAAGGCGTGTAGAAAATTTCATCTCAATCGGATGGGCCGTTCGCGAACAAATAAAGGACATACGGACAGAGATACGGACGCACAAGTCTTTTTTATATATAAGATTACTGAGCTATTTAGAAGCGTAATTCAGTGGTATTCACGAAGGTACTACTAGCATCATCAGCGCCATCATGTTCCTTGCAACTGGCCTAGACGACCATGCATCTCCACAGATCTCGGTTCCTTGTATATTGGATCAGTTCTATTGACGACATTCCTCAAAGCCACAATCCAACATCATGTTTTTCCTGTGCCCCGGCCTTTTCTGCCGCTGATCTGTTCAGTCGTAACGTTTGACCATATACACTATTTGTTATTAGACGATGTTACTAGGAAATGCAAACAACCAGCAGCCAGTCTGACGTTTGGATATTTATAGCGGGGAATCAAGACCTTTTGACTTAGTCTAAACACGGGATAACTCGTATTATAACATAAGGTATACTTGGAAACCACTATATACTAATTTATTCATTCTATTCTGCTGACTGACTAACCAGCACCTTGCCGTCTTGACAGAAGAAAGTTTCGCTTAAAATAAAGGCATATAACTACAATCCATGGCGGTAGCGAATGAGACTGATCAGACCAGTTCGCGCCATTCTGATACACATTGGTGATTATCATACCATCTATTCTTTTGAACAGTGCAAGATAAAGGCGCATTACATATTGGAGGAGAACTTGACGTGATTGGTGCAAAGAGAAGTGGGGGAGAAGCGTGTAAGAGAAAGATACTGTTGCATATGAGTGGACATGCAGATTACACACCTTTCTCACACGCTAGCGGAGTTCGATTCAATATCAGTCAGGGATTTGCAATACTGACGAGCTCAAACGAAAGCGAAACTCGAATCTGCTGCTTCCAATCTGACATGAACAAGGCCCAAGGTTCGTACCGGAATACGATCAGCATTGCCAGTAGTAAGTATTAGAAATCAAGCAGAGGAAAAGCGTGCAAACGAAAGGCAACATTTAATATGAGTTAATAACATAAAGTGATGAAATTGAAGAAAAGTTACATGTAAGTATGAAAGTTAAAGGCAATGAAAGTGAAAGATAATGTCACAAATAAGCGGACGGGATCAGGTGATGGATTGGACGAAAAGCGACTAGAAATATGCAAGTGGAATGTCATGAGCACTGTCGGCTGCGGATGAGATGCCTGGGCTCGCCGTTTGTCAAAGTAACGGAAAGATTTGCCACCTATATTCCTCTTTGCTCTCATGCGTAGACATTGTAATGGGGTTATCTGTTCACATATGTATAGTAGGAAATTGCTTTGGGACAACCATTTGAAAGCGTTAGAACTGTAGATATGGATCCATGTTTAACATTTTTATGAGACTGCTCACGACAATTGTCAGTTTATGTGTGTGAATAAAGTGTGGGAGTTTGTTCATACTAGTTTCAATGCTCACGTGAAACATTTTGTATGTGTCTAAATATGAGGATGTGTGAGTGTGTGTGGAGGATGTGTGTGAGAGTGGGGATATGTGTGGGTGGAGGATGTGTGGGTGGGGGTATGCGTTTGGATGGGTTGGGGTGTGTGGGTGTTGGTGGGTAGTGATATGTGTGGGTGTTGGTGGGATGTGTGGATGGATGTGTGGGGGTGAAAGTAGGGTGTGGGAATGGGTGTGGGGGATGTGTGTATGGGTGGAGGATATGTGTATTGGACGGGTGCTGGGGATGTGTGTTTGGGTGGGGGATATGTGCGGGTGGGCGGAGATGTGTGGATGGTTTGGGGAAGTATGTGTGGGTTGCGGGGTTGTGTGGGTAGGGGACTGTGAGGGTCGATTGGGGATGCAAGGGCGGGTGGGTAGAAGTGTATGGTGTGTGGGTTTGGGATATGTGTGCGGTGTGTGGGTGGGGGTATGTTTGTGGTGGTATGGGTGAGGATATGTGTGTGGGTGTGGGATAGTGTGTGGCTTGGGGCATCTGTGTGATGCGTGCGGGGAATGTGTGTATGGATGGGGGATAATTGTGGGTGAGTACGGGATGTGTGGTGGTTGGGGGAAGTATGTGTGAGTGGTGGGGGTGTGTGGGTGGGAGATGTGTGCGTGGATGGGGAATGTGTGGGTGTATGAGTGGCTTAGGGATGTGTAGGTGGGTGAGGGATGTGTATGTGTCGGGGTGGGATGCGTGAGTGGGTGGAGGATGTGTGTGGGTAGGGGTATTGTGATCGAGAGGTGTTTGGTTGGGGTGGGTAGGTGGGGGATTGTGGGTGCGTGTCGTGTCCTCCTTTACAGTGTCGTCCCTGGAGTGAAGAGAGTCGACACCCACATTATAATATTTTCCTCTCAATATTCTGGAGAATCCACCAGCTTCCGTCCAACACACTCCATCAGCCCGTGGACACCTTTTCCTATCACTCTCTCACTGTCGTACTAATACTATGCCCCCTTCTCATACTTCCCCAACGCAACATACTCAACAACTCTTGCTTCTAAAAATTAATAAAGATTAATTTATTAAAAGAACAGTGTAACGTATATGAGACGTGTATGTGAAGAAAATGTGTGACGTGTTCTATAAAGTGTGTAGAATCGGACTCTCAGACAACAACCCAGTCAGCTGATCCCAGCAAGGATAGACCACAGCACGTTACGTCAGAACATGTACTTCTCACCCAGCGCCGAAACCATCCTGCTGGATACTGATTTGCCTCTGTAGACCTCTGGTAATCCCATTTAATGAACATCCGAAATAGACACCGGTGGTATAAACAGTTAATCATGGACCGGTTGCACCCTACACAATGTCCGTTCCTATCGTTCCTTAACAAAATGCACAAGTCCTTTGTAGTGTGTACACAGTTACTAATGTTAATTGTTACTATACTGGATCCTCACTCTTGTCTATCTAGCCTCAAGTATCATGTCTTGTGTTCTATTACACGAGATTATATCACACTAGGCAACTATTATCAGTAATGTTCTCAGTTAGTTACTACTGTCTGATGCTGTGTGGTGCATCAGTAATCATCACTCTCTTTGGTGAATCAACTTCCTTCTAGCTTTAGTTACGTTCTGTAAGCAACTTTATTGACTGTCCACTGGTGTTCTTCCGAATTGGATTTGAACTTTTCCTACAAACTTGTTGAGTTTCCTCGGATCTGGTAGGGAACCTAGGATAGAAACAACACATCTGGTGATAGTACTAGTCACTGATCCTTTCGGCTGAGTGTAAGCCTATCGCCTTGCTTAATGATCTTTAGCTAACTAAACTATGTCCTAGAGCAGATTAGCTACCCACCTAGGGCCGAATCAGGCTATGACAAAGAGAGACCCATACCGAGTGCAAAACCCCAGCGGGCAATTCCCCCGTCTCCCAATTATCCATCATTACTCGATTCTTAACTAGCATAGCTTATCACCACTACCCTACTCTATTCTTAACTAGCAGAGCTAATATCACTATTCTACTCTAACTAGTTTCCACTAACAGTGCTAATCATCACACTATAGTTTAACACGGCTACTGCCTAAAGTAATTAGAACTAATATATAATAGGTTATACCTTAAATGGCACTACTGCAGTCCTATCAATCATATCTACATCTGCCATTACAGGCACGTGTAAAATTAAGTCCCTAATTAACACACGGTAGATATTATTTCCACTAAGCACTGCAGTGCCATTGCACTCCGACTAGAGCCACATTTTCAAGTCCCCCTAGTTGGCCCCAACTCGGGTTTATATGGCAAACTACCAAAGTTGGCCACGTGATGTTATCCTTTATTCCCCCACACAGGTGGCACATTGGGCATATCATCCCCTGTCAGGGATCCATCCCCCCTCTGGCTGCCTCAATATTAGATTTGTCATCACTGGTTTAGACATCCAAAACAATCTAGAGAGTTACTGTAGAGTTCCAACAAAGAGTTTCGATACCAAGCTGCCAATCATGGTTTTCCAAACAAGCTTACATTGTGCACGTGACGTTGTTCATGTCCGGCAGGTGTTCCACTGTTTTCAATAACAAGCCCTCAACTTTCTGTCATGTGGTGACAGTCAAAACCTCCATTCCGTCTGATGTCCGGAACTATAGATGACAAACGGAACCATTCCATATCCTGAGCGGCCAATTATATGTGATTTTAACTGTTATGAACTGCCAACGCGTTGTATCCCTTCCTTCTCACTCACCACCAAATGTGTATATGGGCTGACCCGATGTAACCCGTGCAGCTGTGTTTACTCTGTTAGTACGACTGTTGTGGCCTAGAAAATATACGCCAAGCAAACGTCGGTATTATTATCTGGTTAACTCATGGCGATCTCGTGACATAGGCCCCCTCTTAAGAGAGTAGTCCATCTCACTCTTCTCCACCATGAGTTTAATCCAGATGATTCATTCTTCTTCTTCAGGAGCTGGGTGTCTTGACAAGAAATCCGCTCCAACATTTTCCTTCCCAGGAATGTACTCTACTGTGAAATTATAAGGTTGAAGTAACAACGACCACAGCATCAAACGGGCGTTGAGCTTCTGAGAAGTAGCCAGGAACATCAGGGGTTGATGATCCGACTGGACTCGAAACTTAACTCCATACAAATATGGCTGAAATTTTTGCACTGCCCATACGAGGGACAAGCACTCTTTCTCGGCGGTTGAATAATTCCTCTCCGCCTGTAGAAGTTTCTTACTTGCGTAAGCCACAGGTTTCAAAACCGAAGCATCGTCTTTTCCTTCCTGTAACAAAGTGGCTCCAATTCCAATCGCACTCGCATCTGTTCTCAACACAAATTGTTTGGAAAGGTCAGGGAGCTGTAATACAGGTTTGCTGACCAAGGCCTCCTTTAACGGACTATAGGCATTCTCACATTCTGGTGTCCAAATGATTTGGTCCGGGAATCCCTTTTTCAAGGTTTCCGTCAACGGAGCTCCCAGTTCAGTGAAATGTGGGATACATTTATGGTAGAACCCACACAACGAGAGAAAAGATCGCACATCCTTCTTCGTTTTTGGTCTAGGTGCATGTCTGATTTTCTCCAGGTTCTTCTCTTCTGGAACAATGTGTCCTGGAGTGATGGTGTGACCTAGAAATTCCAGAGTCTGGTAACCAATCATGCACTTTGTTGGACGAGCAGTAAGCCCTGCTTCCTTGAGTCTATTAAACACTCTCTCCAAGGATTGTAAGTGGTCATCCAAGCTGTCACTGGAAATCAGAATATCATCCATGAAAGATATGATGGACGGATCCTGTAACGGATCTAATAAAGTTCTCATCATGCGTGTAAACACACTAGGTGCATTGCTGAGTCCAAAGAGCATGACCTTGAATACGTAGTGTCCACTGGGTGTACTGAAAGCCAACAATGGTCGAATCTCCGGTTTGACTGGTATCTGATAGTACCCCCGACTCAGATCCACCTTTGAAAAGTACCGAGCCTTATGGAGCCTAGCGAATAGCTGAGTTGGATTCGGCAAAGGTTCCACCTGAAATTGTGTATGACTGTTCAGAAGTCGGTAATCTATACACAACCTGTGTTCTCCACTTGGTTTGCGTAAAAAAACTACCCCCGCATTGTATGGGGATGTGGATGGTGCAATCACGTCATCCTCCAGCAATTTTTGTATTTCTTCCTCCAGGGTCTTTTCTTTAGAGAATGGCACTGGGTAAACCTTTTGGCGAACAGGCTCCTGTGTGGTCAAAGTCATCTCGAACTCAACCAACCTCGTTCGTCCTGGTTTATCAGTCAGTATCTCCTTATGAGACTTGAGAACCTGGGTTATCCTTTCCCTCTCCTGGGAGGTCAGATCAGGGTTCACTTGCACATCCCTATAGGTTTCCTGGTGTTCCAAGGGATATTCCCTGCCTTCGCTGGTTCCCACTTCTGTCTCCACTGCAACTGCCATTGCCATGAGGTGAGCTGCCTTGTCTCCGGGTCTCTCTTCGTATTTCCGCAAGAGATTGATATGGAAAATCTTCGACTTTCCCCGGATCCGGATCTGATAGTTGGTTCTGGATATCACCCTTTCCACGGGAAATGGTCCTTGCCAACCTATCTCCAGTTTGTTGTTTCCCGTTGGGAGTAGCAACAAGACTTTATCTCCCACCTCTAGAGATCTTTCTTTAGACCTACGGTTGTAGTAAGCCGCATGTCTTTTCCTGGCCTTTTTCAAGTTTTGATTTGCCAGAGTCCATCCCTTGTGGAGTTTTTCTTTCAGTTCCTCCACGTATTTGTAGGATGAGATCACTTCTTCTGACGTCCCCTCTTCAGTCCAACTCCTCAACATGGCTTCCAACGGTCCTTTGATTGGACGACCAAACAGCAACGTAGCTGGTGGTAGTCCTGTTGAGCCATGAGGAACTTCCCGATAGGCAAAGAGTGCTGCTGGGATATATTCATTCCACCTATCAGGTTTTTCCTGCGCTAGTTTCCTGAGCATTGTCATCAACGTGCCGTTGAAACGCTCTACTTGTCCATTGGCTTGAGGGTGGTAAGGGCTGGTATGTATGTGGTTAGAGTGAAACACCCTAAATACCTCCTCCATGAGTTTTCCACAAAACTGAGATCCATTGTCCGTCAGAATTTGATCCGGAAAGCCTAATCTGGTAAAGGCCTCCATCAGTGCGTCCGCCACTCTTTTCGAGTCAATCGTGGTCAACGGTATGGCTTCACCCCACATTGTACAGCAATCCACCATTGTGAGTATATACATGTTCCTCTTCCTAGTCCTGGGAAGTGGACCCACGATATCGATGGCTACCCTCTCGAAAGGAGAGTTCATGATGGGCATCTCACCCAACACCACCGGTGCTGTCCAGTGTTTCGGTGCCACCCTCTGGCACTCAGGGCATGACTTCACATACCGACGCACATCATCTGTCATTCCCGGCCAATAGTAGTGGCAGGAAATCCGCTGCATGGTGGCGGCAATACCCATGTGTCCACTAAAGGAGATGGTATGCCCCATATGAAGAATCTGGGACCGGTGAGCTTTCGGGACGACCAACTGACCGTATAGGTTGTCTCCCCTTCCTGCTCTCCTGTAGAGTATCCTATTCTTCATGTAGTACTGTCCCCTTCCTGGTGGATCAGCACTTTTCTGTAGCTTTTTGTAGCAAGGACGTAAAGTATCATCCTCACTCTGGGCAGTTCGTAGCTCCCCCGGCATTGGGTTAGTCACAATTGCTTCTGCCTCTTCCGTTCTCGTCTGAGAGCGAGTCTGTATTGCTCCCATATGGATTGGCTCCCTGGGCATTCCCAGAAAGACATACCGGCAACATAGGATGACTGGAAAAATGGGATCGGTCAATACAGCGGCCTTGATGGTGCCGGTGACGTACCTTGACCGAATCTCCACATTAGCAATGGGCAACTTCATTGTTACAGCACTCTTCTGTGCAGGCTGTATATCCAAGGTCTCACCTGTGAATTGTTCTGGATGGACCAGATCCGCAGAAATCACGGCCTCCCCGTCCAGTCCTGTGTCGTATAAACACTCCACTTGACGACCGTTAACCTCTACCAATTCCACTACAGGTGGTTTTTCCTGGTCTGGAGTCTCTTCCTCGGCCTCGACCTGTTCGGTGGGCTCCACCTTAGGTTTCCCGGGGCACACGACGAATTGAGTGTCTCCTGACTCTCCTCTGCAGTCAATAGCATTGTGCGTATTCGACTGGCATTGGTTGCACCATTTCCCTGTCCTAGATTTTCTATTGCCAGACTTGAGTGAGCTCTCCTGGTGGCGAGCTTCCTTGTTGACCTTGGCATTTTCCGTGACAACCTCCTTGGAAGTCACTTGACATGCTGCGAAGTGAGGGTTCTTAGCCTTCGATTTGCAGTCCCTCGTATTGTGAGAGGGTGACTTACAAATTGAACACCACTTCTCCGACCACGGTCGTTTAGGTGTAGAGCTTGAAGTGCTCTTGCTTCCCTCCTTCTTCTTCTCTGAACTATCCTCTGATTTTTGCACATAAGGTTCCCACTTTTTTGTTCCTGAGTTTTTGGTTTTCTTCTTGTCATGTTTCTCATGACTTTTGGTGTTGGTGGAAAGGTTCTCCCCTGCCTCCCCATGTACCTCGACGAACCGTTCTGCTAATTTAGTCACGAGGTCAATACGTTCCGATCCTTGTTCTCCCAGAAACGTCCTGAGAGGTTTATACATTTGCTTCTTCAGCTGGTCGACCACCATGAGCTCTTCCAGACTCCCATAGTCATGTGCGAACCCAGCCAAATCCATCCACTTATGGAGATACGATTTTAGACGCAAACTGTAGGCGGCAAACAACTCCCCCGGTTCTCGTTTCGCTGCTCGAAATTTTTTCCGGTAGGTATGTGACGTAACCTCGAATCGTTTCAGCAGAGCCGTCTTTAACTCGTCATAATTGTTCTCATGTCCTGGTGGCAGGCGAGAATAAACCTCGTATCCGGTCCCGCGTAAACCCTGGGATAGCTTAAGATTCCATTTGTTACGCTCCAGACCCATAGCAACTGACATAGCCTCGAAGCGTTGAAGGTACTGGTCAATCTTCTCTTTGTCCTCCTCGTAGACCGCTAAAGGAAACTTCATAGCATGGTACCCATGTCCACCTACTGGTGTTGATCCTGGGATGGAGGAACCTCCAACTGCTCCCTCCGTTTCTCCATTAGATTGACTCTTCAACTCGAGTTCCCTCATCCGGTACTCGTGCTCCCTTTTCTGTGCTTCCTGTTCCGCTTCTAATTTCCTAGCTGCTTGCTCAGCTTCAAATTTCCTAGCTGCTTGCTCAGCTTCCAATTTCTTAGCTGCTTGCTCAGCTTCCAATTCCATCCTTCTCAATTCCAACTCGGCCTTTCGATCTTCCCGTTCTGCTTGACGATACTCTCTCTCCACTTCCTGTATGTAATCCGTTAGAGCAGACCCCGACAATCCCATGTCCTCCCCCTTTGCCTTTAATTCTAACGTGGTTAGTTTAGGGGTGGCCATTTTACAGAGCGATAAGCTAGCAGGGCGAGTACAATATAACTGCAAATTACTATACAGATATATGAACAAGTACTATAAATCTAGATATTACCACACACAGCACATTCACTCAGTGACAAGAGTAGAATCAGGACCACAGACCTATGCAGACGTGTGACGTGTGAACAGGTAAGATATTAATTAGTCCTAACCCCTATCCACATTCACTCTAGCTGGATTCTCCAAAATGATATCTCCCTCTTATAACTAAGGATCCCGTGTCAAAAGACCCCGTTGTCAGAAGATCCCACTGTCAAAGGTTCCTGCTTGCAGGAGATCTCGCTGTCCAGGGATTCCGTTTACGGGAGATCCCGCTGTCTAAAGATTCCGTTTACAAGAGATCCCGCTGTCCAAAGATTCCGTTTACGAGAGATCCCGCTGTCCAAAGATCCCGGACGAGCCCCCAATAATGTCGTGTCCTCCTTTACAGTGTCGTCCCTGGAGTGAAGAGAGTCGACACCCACATTATAATATTTTCCTCTCAATATTCTGGAGAATCCACCAGCTTCCGTCCAACACACTCCATCAGCCCGTGGACACCTTTTCCTATCACTCTCTCACTGTCGTACTATGCCCCCTTCTCATACTTTCCCAACGCAACATACTCAACAACTCTTGCTTCTAAAAATTAATAAAGATTAATTTATTAAAAGAACAGTGTAACGTATATGAGACGTGTATGTGAAGAAAATGTGTGACGTGTTCTATAAAGTGTGTAGAATCGGACTCTCAGACAACAACCCAGTCAGCTGATCCCAGCAAGGATAGACCACAGCACGTTACGTCAGAACATGTACTTCTCACCCAGCGCCGAAACCATCCTGCTGGATACTGATTTGCCTCTGTAGACCTCTGGTAATCCCATTTCATGAACATCCGAAATAGACACCGGTGGTATAAACAGTTAATCATGGACCGGTTGCACCCTACACAATGTCCGTTCCTATCGTTCCTTAACAAAATGCACAAGTCCTTTGTAGTGTGTACACAGTTACTAATGTTAATTGTTACTATACTGGATCCTCACTCGTGTCTATCTAGCCTCAAGTATCATGTCTTGTGTTCTATTACACGAGATTATATCACACTAGGCAACTATTATCAGTAATGTTCTCAGTTAGTTACTACTGTCTGATGCTGTGTGGTGCATCAGTAATCATCACTCTCTTTGGTGAATCAACTTCCTTCTAGCTTTAGTTACGTTCTGTAAGCAACTTTATTGACTGTCCACTGGTGTTCTTCCGAATTGGATTTGAACTTTTCCTACAAACTTGTTGAGTTTCCTCGGATCTGGTAGGGAACCTAGGATAGAAACAACACATCTGGTGATAGTACTAGTCACTGATCCTTTCGGCTGAGTGTAAGCCTATCGCCTTGCTTAATGATCTTTAGCTAACTAAACTATGTCCTAGAGCAGATTAGCTACCCACCTAGGGCCGAATCAGGCTATGACAAAGAGAGACCCATACCGAGTGCAAAACCCCAGCGGGCAATTCCCCCGTCTCCCAATTATCCATCATTACTCGATTCTTAACTAGCATAGCTTATCACCACTACCCTACTCTATTCTTAACTAGCAGAGCTAATATCACTATTCTACTCTAACTAGTTTCCACTAACAGTGCTAATCATCACACTATAGTTTAACACGGCTACTGCCTAAAGTAATTAGAACTAATATATAATAGGTTATACCTTAAATGGCACTACTGCAGTCCTATCAATCATATCTACATCTGCCATTACAGGCACGTGTAAAATTAAGTCCCTAATTAACACACGGTAGATATTATTTCCACTAAGCACTGCAGTGCCATTGCACTCCGACTAGAGCCACATTTTCAAGTCCCCCTAGTTGGCCCCAACTCGGGTTTATATGGCAAACTACCAAAGTTGGCCACGTGACGTTATCCTTTATGCCCCCACACAGGTGGCACATTGGGCATATCATCCCCTGTCAGGGATCCATCCCCCCTCTGGCTCCCTCAATGTTAGATTTGCCATCACTGGTTTAGACATCCAAAACAATCTAGAGAGTTACTGTAGAGTTCCAACAAAGAGTTTCGATACCAAGCTGCCAATCATGGTTTTCCAAACAAGCTTACATTGTGCACGTGACGTTGTTCATGTCCGGCAGGTGTTCCACTGTTTTCAATAACAAGCCCTCAACTTTCTGTCATGTGGTGACAGTCAAAACCTCCATTCCGTCTGATGTCCGGAACTATAGATGACAAACGGAACCATTCCATATCCTGAGCGGCCAATTATATGTGATTTTAACTGTTATGAACTGCCAACACGTTGTATCCCTTCCTTCTCACTCACCACCAAATGTGTATATGGGCTGACCCGATGTAACCCGTGCAGCTGTGTTTACTCTGTTAGTACGACTGTTGTGGCCTAGAAAATATACGCCAAGCAAACGTCGGTATTATTATCTGGTTAACTCATGGCGATCTCGTGACAGTGCGTAGTGGAGGATGTGTGTGTGAGTGAGTGTGTGTTGGTGGATGGGTGGGGAATGCGTGTGTAGGTGGGGAGAGGTGTGTGGTGTGTTGGTTGGGGATATTGTGTGGGTGGGTTATGTGTGTGGTGGGAGATTTTTGTGGTGTGTGGGTTGGGTATGTGGGGTGGATGGGTAAGGGTATCTGTGTGGGTGTGGGTGGGAATATTGTGTGGTATGTGGGTGGGGGATATGTGTGTGGTGTGTAGGTGGGGATGTGTGGTGGTATGTGGGTGTGGGATGTGTTGGTGAGGGATATGTGTGTGTGTGTGTGGTGCGTGGGTTGGGAATATTGCGTGGCAGGGAATGTATGTGATGTGCGAGTGGGGGATGCGTGTGGTGGAGGATTGGGTTAGGGCATTTGTGGGTGGGTGGAGGATGTATGTGTCGGTGGTGGGGTGTGTGTGAGTGGATTGGGGATGCATAAGTGGTTAGGGAGGTGTGTGTGTGTGTGTGTGTGTGTGTGTGTGTGTGGGGTAGGGAGATGTCAGTTGGTGGGAATGTGTGTGTATGGTTTGCGGATGTGTGAGTGGATGTGCGATGTGTCGGTTGGTATGGGATGTGTGTGCGTGGGTGGGGAATATGTGGTCGATGGAGATGTTCCTGGGGGATAGGTGGTTGGAGGTGTGGGTGGTGAGAGGATGTGTGGGTTAGGATGTGTATGTGGGTGGGCGTGGGATGTGTGGGTTGGTGGGGGATGTTTGTGGGTGGCGAGTGGGTTTTGGTTGGGGGAACAGGTGAGGGCAGTGTGTGTGGGTGGGTGATATGCTGGAGGGGGATGGCTCGGTTGGTGAGGTATGTATGTGTCCCTGGGTGTGTGTGTGTGCGTGGGTAGGTCGGGGTGTGTTTGTGGGTGGGGAGGTGGGGGGGGGGTGTGTGTGGGTGGGTGGGGTGATGTATGGGTAGGTGGGAGATGGGCCTCATAACATGGTAATTTGCCTTGTTTATGTTTACAACATTCATTTCACAATGTTTATTTTTCTTCCTATGTAAATGTATAATGCTCTTGATGAACGAAAGACGAGTGATTGGAAGGGCCGAATGTAAGACGGACCTGCGTACCCAATTTGTGACCCTTTTAAAATAAAGTTGATTTGATTTGATTTGATTTGATCTGTGCTGGTAACACTATGAGCATGGCCAGACGCTGGTTAGCATCTTGGCTAGTCACATACTAGGTAAAGTGCAGATTGGCCGCCTTTTCCAAGGTGCATTCATGTCTTTAAACTGCATGGCCCTATCGCATCACAGACTCTGGAACCTTCTTGGGTACAAATAAAATAAAAGGGAAAGTCAACGTTATATGTGGGTAAATATCATGACGTTTTGGTGTTAGAAAACATATTGAGGAGAAAAATACAAGACAATTCCAACTTTACATGTACGTGGACACCTGACGTGTTGGGTTGGAAGAAATGTTAAGGGAAAAGGTACAAGACACAGAAAACGTTACATGTGGGTGGACAACATGACGTGATTGGAGGGAAGAATTGTGGAGGGGAAAGGTACAAGACAAAGACAACGTGACATGTTGGTGGACAACAGAAAAAGATGAATTGGAAGAAGTCTCTATGAGTGGTTCTTGAAGACGCTGTGTTAAGGCTGCCGAAGACATATTGTAGAGTCTGCTTGTCTGTCTGTCTGTCTGTCCGAGGCTTGGTTCCGGGTCCGGTCAGGGATGTGTACTACTGACGAGCTCAAACGAGAGCGGGACTCGAGAGTAGTGCTTCCATATTGACGTGGATAGTCCTTGGGTTCATACCAGGGTGCGATCGGCGTTGCCAGTGGTGGGTTGTGCTCAATATTTAGATTTCAAATCCCGAAACAACCAAATAATCAATTAGTGTATTTACCTAAAACCATATTGGAGCGGAATTAAAATATCGCTAATGTTACAATAATTATCAGACCTGCACAACCTAGAGGTCAGTACGGCATCATGTTAGTAACAAGAGACTCGTCGTATGAGAAGTAGGGACGTGTGGTATTACCAGCGAGACTAATAATAATGGCAACACCCAGGAGTAGGTTTCACCGTAAAAGAGATGATGTTTACTGTGCGACGGAAACAGAGTGACTTTCCGGAAAGCCCATGGGGCACAGACACATTGTTAAGGCGGCTACTGAAAACCTTGAGACAATTGTTACCAAGGTCATTGAGTCCATCCTAAGAGACGGGTTTCGCTTTTTCAATTACTTTTCTTTCTCAGTTTTAATTATAGTCTCGGGAATAATGGTAGTAACGTGAATACGATCAGACTGAAACATGGTTAATTTAATACTTATTATATGCTTCTCTTATGTATTAAATATATACATATTCAGTATATGTATATATTTAGTATATGGGCAGTAGCCCAGTCAATATAAAACATGTTCCATAAATCTTGTTTTTAGAATAATGCCGTGTGGTACATCTATTCGGTGGCCTTCACCAAATGCTGTTTAACGCCTCTGATTTGGCTAACATGTTTCAGTATCGATTGGATCATTCAGTCATTATTAGCTGCATCACGGTTGAGTATTGCGTTGAGTAACTGATCGGAATTTTCGTGAAATTCGAATTTCATGTCCGATTAGTAAGCACGTGCATCAGTGATAAGTAATGAACGTCTTCTTATGGCCAGGTTAATACATTGTCTAGCATCAGTTTGTTCTCTCTCTCTCTCTCTCTCTCTCTCTCTCTCTCTGTCTCTCTCTGTCTCTGTCTCTGTCTCTCTCTCTCTCTCTCTGTCTCTGTCTCTGTCTCTCTCTCTCTCTCTCTGTCTCTCTCTCTCTCTCACACACACACACATACACACACACAAACACTGATACACTAACACATATCATCACACACAGAAATCATATCATCACACACACTTATTCTTCTTTTGTTCTACTGCTTTTCCAGTGAATACACACACACACACACACACGGACACACACACAAACACACACACTCACGCGCGCGCGATATAGAGTAGTAACTCACTAACGTATCAGTTGATATTAAAATTCAAACGTCTAGATACAAAATACCGGTCTCTGTGGCTGAAGGGCTTGCGAACGCGGTTTGTGAGCCCGTATACCCGGGTTCGAAACACGGCGGTGCTGGTTTTTTCGAAAAAGGTATAGAGGCCGGTCGTTCAGAAAGCAATGGCAAACTAATGAACGTAACACTTGCCTAGTACATCAACAGCATCTGAAAATGCTGGTGTTGACTGCAACGTCCCGTAAGGGATACGCAACAAAATTTAAGATACAAAATGGACGCATCACTCCTACTTAGTTAATATTATCGCACGGGCTTGTTGGTGTGTTGGTTAGGGCGTTACGCTATCAGTGGCCAGGGCGGGGTTGGGGAAGAGTCTCACAAAGGCTCTACTCGTTCATAACGTACGAGACACTTGCCCAACTATTCCTCCTTGCATCCAGGCACACAAACTGAGATGGTCCTAACTCTTCACATATCCACAGCAGGTCCTAACTCTTTACATATTCACAGCAGGTCCTAACTCTTCTTATATCGACAGCAGGTCTTAACACTTCACATATCCACAGTAGGTCCTAACACTTCACATATCCACAGCAGGTCCTAACACTTCACATATCCACAACAGGTCCTAACACTTCCCATATCCACAGTAGGTCCTAACCCTTCACATATCCACAGCAGGTCCTAACCCATAACATATCCACAGCAGGTCCTAAAACTGCACATATTTACAGCAGGTTTCTGCTAGAGGACCTGTGTGGGTGGGTGTATGTGTGACATAGTACCATACTCACACTCTTGGCACCGTCATAGCCGCACCGATCACCTCCTTGTGCAACCATCATCCGTGAGGTTTGTATATTTGGAACTATGGGTGTCATTGCACATTTGGAACTATGGGTGTCATTGCACATTTGGAACTGTGGGTCAGTCATCACTATTGAGTGTTAGTATTAGTACGAGATAAAAGAAGGCACAGTCTAGCGATTGGCAGCATATGCCATTTAAATCTAATGCACAAGCAGTTCTTGCAACAACAACAAAAGACAGTGACATTCATACAAGAGACAAAATTGCAAATGTAGACACATTTAAGCGAACGAAAGAAGAAGAAGTTCATGCAAAGAGAATGTGTATGTGCCAATAATTCAATACCAACTCCCTCAATTCGGAAATTGGCACAAACTGGCTTAAATTAGTAACGTAATGCCGAGTGTATCTTTTAGGATATGCTGTCCTTTATTTATGTGTTTCTTTACTATATAAAGTTATATGATTTTAGTGTCAATAAAATATTGATCTCCAAACATATTCCCTACTCAGTTCTGTCAAGGATGAATAGACACAAACTAAGGTTAGAATATTCAACTCCAATGTTAACACGATACAACTGTATACACCAGAAACATGGTGAACAATTAAAAGAGTTCCTAATAAACTAAAAACGCTCACTAACTGGTATGTGCGGACAATGGAGGGACTATACTGGTATGGCAAAATCACCCGTGTAGAGAACTAAATAAATTCTAGTGAATCAAAGAGCGAGGAAAAGACGCTCACGCTGGATAGAACACACTGTGAAAATATGGGGGAAATATAACTAGACAGGCTCTTGTCTGGAACCCGCAAGGCAAACAAAATTGTGGGGGACCTAGAACACAAGGAGAAAATATGAGGGAAATATAACTAGACAGACTCTTGTCTGGAACCCACAAGGCAAACAAAATAGTGGGGGAACCTAGAACACAAGGAGAAAATATGAGGGAAATATAACTAGACAGACTCTTGTCTGGAACCCACAAGGCAAACAAAATAGTGGGGGAACCTAGAACACAAGGAGAAAATATGAGGGAAATATAACTAGACAGACTCTTGTCTGGAACTCACAAGGCAAACAAAATAGTGTGGACCTAGAACACAAGGACAAATGAATTACATAAACTATAATATTGGGAGGATATCGGGGGATTTCCAACAGAAAGAACGGATTGGACGCCTTGTCGTGAGTTAGTTGAAGGATTGTGCGCCAATGGGCGATAAGATTAGAAGAAACATTAGTCAAGTTGTACAGCATCTGCAAGGAGTAAAACTCGTTCTGATAGTCGTATGTCCTTGTCCCTGACTGCCGTTAGCATTTGAAAACATGACATCCTCTGGTTTTTATTTTGATCTAGACGTAAAATTGTCTGAACAGAGAGAATATGTGATACAGAAATAACTCGTTATGATTGTTTCAGTTCTGCAGAAGTCCGTCGTATTGAGCGTGGTATTTTCCTCCCGCAAACAAATTGAAGTAACACTGTTTAGAAATATTTCGATCCTGTGATAACAAACCGATGTGAATAACAGACCAAGTCGTGTAATCACGCAATAAGAAAATCAGGATTGTTGATATTCTCATGACATGTTCCAAAACATGTTTAGGAACAGGTTATGACAACATCAACAGTCAATGATATGGTTAAAGAAGTAGATGACTGCTGACATTGTACACGATCTGAAGATCGAAGAGAACTGGCTTATAAACATCATGTCTCATATACTGAAATATTTTGACATAGGAAATATCACAGTGGCTCAGAATGAACACTAGTGGAAGACATGGTTCCTGGAAGGTGAAGCACGGCTCGAACAACAAGAAGGTGGATACAGAACATGAAAGACATTCGGTATGGAAATAACAGAAGTCAGGAGAACTAGCAACAGTCTTCAGGCGGATTGTGATCAGAACGACGTTTTGCAAAGGACCTGATACATGAATGGGCAGCAGTAGATGGTGGAATCATGATGAAAAAATGGCAAATACGAGTTGTACATGTGGCAATAGAGGATCAACCCGGATAGGACTTTTTTCATGTGATATATTTGGCAGTAGCGCACCATAATCTGCGTGCTCCAGTAAAAGCAACAGTCTTACAGTTTGACATCTGCTGACAGAGACCGAGCACACATCGGTATGTACCGCGTGCAGTGGTATTGATTTTAGCTAATCAGTTAATCCGAGAATCCATTGTTGTTGTTGCAAGTTTACATGTTTAAGCAAGGGGTTGCGGTAACGCAGTCGCTACCGCAGATCATATGTCCCAATATCCAAAGCGACGAATTTCTTAATTGAGCTGGACGTCCAGTGTGTATCCCCATATTGTAATAGACGGTATAAGCACTTGGTGCGTCGAGGAGGTCAGGATCGCACAAGCCACTTCTGCTTCCCATACCAGTTCCTGGTAGCCATTTTAAACTGGATCGACCTGGAACCCAGAACAATTTTAGGAATCCGCCTTGTTGTTAATTCGAACCTTTGATGACTGAGGGACAGGGTGCTAAACTCTGTACTACCAGGATTTCCTTATATCGTCTTTCGGTACTAATATTCCCCTGGTAATTGTTTCACATCTGTAGTAATAGTTTCAACACAATTTTTCTTTTAAATTTCGCAAGTTGCAACATCATATACTATATTATATTAAAAAACTGCCTATATGCCCCATAGCGAGTGAGTTTTGAAGTGGTTAGGACGTTATGTTGCCAATGGAATGCGTGCGATCATGCATGATTATGGTTTCATTCTCATCGTTCACTACGATAGAGAAAGACTAGCCACCTTTTCCTCCATGCACCCAGGCCTACAAATGTGTTATGGTCCTAACGATTCACATTTCCATGACATATCTCTGGTACAGGCTTAGTTTAGTTCATTTGCCTCATATATTCCATATATTAATCATTATAATACATAAGTTGTACGACGACAGAGATTATGGTCGTCTATAAGAAGAAAGAATACCACACTATTAATATACGAATAAATGGGGATATTTTTAAACATGTGAATAGGTAAAACTATCTCGGAACAGTCATAACATCTGATGGGAGGTGCCATGCAGAGATTAGAACAAGAATCGCTATGGCAAAGGTAGCTTTGGGCAAGATGGAAGAACATACTGACTAATAAAAATATGTAAATTTCGACGAGAATAAAGAATTTTGAAGTGCTCATGGAACACACATTTTTGTATTGATGTGAAACGTGGACGTTGAGCAGACAAGCTGAAAAAAAAAAGCTAATGGCAGTGGACATGTGATGTCTAAGGAAAATGTAAAGAATATCATAGACAGACAAAATGCAATGAGCAAGTCCTATAAGAGGAAAATAAAAATTGTAAACTGATTAGGTAAATAAGACGTTGACAGTCACACTTTTTGAGAACGTTATAGGTAGAAAAACAACAACTAGAGAACGTGGTGACAAGTGACATAATTGAGGGGGAAGGAACAAGGGGAAGGCAGAGAAGTAAATATCTGGATGGCTTGACCACATGGCATAGTGTTGACAAGAACACAGTGCAACTGATCCACGACTCTGGTGATCGTGTAGATGGCTAAACATGACCGCCTAAGCTTACCGGCATGGTACATGATGATGTTGATGATTATCATTTAAAAGAACATTGGCATCTGATAATCTGTAGTGTAATGCATTCGTTATTCTATTTTTCATATACTTAATAGTAATGGTACCAACCATTTGCTTGTTTGTTTCGAACTAAATTAATGTTATTATTAAAATTAACAGGCGCGGGCACACACACACACACACACACACACACACACACACACACACACACACACACACGCGCGCATACACACACAACCATATATATATATATATATATATATATATATATATATATATATATATATATATATATATATATATTCAGTCATTCATTCATTCATTCATTCATTCATTCATTCATTCTGTAGCATGTCCTGTGCAGAACACCTTGCTCCCATAACAGCCGCCTGGAAAACTTCTCGATCATAAGCAAGATGTCCCGCGTCCGATACACCCATCTGGAGATCAACCGCCAAATCCGGCACCCATCTTCTCTTTCATCTATATCATATACACTATAACAAGCAACGGCAGGAAGAAAATAGTTTGGTACAAAAAATTGTCTTGCTCTGCAAAGACTAAAGCAATTAACGTCTTTAGTCCATCTGGTCGGAAGCAAAAGAACGCTGGATATCAAACTTCCTTATTGCCGATGGCGGTTAAACCCATTCACAGCATTAATTTGGATTTCAACTCTAACTTCTCGTTTAGAAAACAATGACACACTACTGAAAGAACAGCAGAAGTAATAGCAGTGGAAAGGATAGGTCATCAATGAACAACGCAGTTAACAGGGAGATATTAGAACATGTAACAAGTTTCTACTACCTTGGACATTTAATATCAGTTGATGGCGGTAGTGAAACAGAAATCAAAACGAGATTAGGAATGGCCAAACATGCTTTCAACATCATGAAATCAGTATTAACATCTACAGAGATTAACAACGTGTTATAAATGTGAATTGTTAAATGCTAAGTATATTTAATACGAATATATGGCACGGGAATTTGGACTATGACCAAACAATTAGAATGTCGAATAGAGCCCTGGAGATGTCGATATACAGAAGAATATGTAGTATTTCATGGACACAAAAACAATCAGATACAGAGGTTCTAGAAAAAACTGGGAATGAAAAGAGAGTTGATGAAATATATACAAAAGATTAGAATTAAATATTTAAGTCACGTTACAAGACACAAGAAAGGTCAATAGAGAAACAGAGAGACAAATATTTGTGCTTCATAGATTATACTAAGGCATTTGATAAAGTAAAACATGATTAACTTATTAAAATGTTGGAAGATATCAAAACTGATGGAAAAGATTTAAGAATAATAAAGAATATTTACTGGAACCAAGTAGCAGCAATTAAAATGGGAAATAAAGAGGGTAGTTACGAACAGATAAAGCTAGGAGTACGACAAGGGTGTGTCTTGTCACCAGATCTTTTCTCCCTGTATAGCGAAGTAATAATGAGAGAGATCAAAGAGATGCCAGGAATACTAGTTGGAGGTTATAATATAAATAATATACGCTATGCAGATGACACAGTATTGGTGGCGGATAATTCAACAGACCTACAACAATTATTAGACGTAGTAGTAACAGAGAGTGCAAGGAAAGGACTCTCCTTGAATATCAAGTAAACAGTAACAATGGTAATATCAAAGAAAATGGTGACACCAAAATGTGACATAGAAATAGAAGGGAAAATCCTTAACCAAGTTGATAATTTTAGATACCTAGGGGCATTCATAACATCAGATGGAAGATGTACAACAGAGATTAGGAGCAGAATAGGGCAGGCAAAAGCCGCATTTCAGAAAATGAAGAGTATCTTATGCAATAAGTCACTATCACTGAATGTCAGAAAGAGAGTGCTGAAATGCTATGTAGAACCAGTTTTGCTGTATGGCAGTGAATCTTGGAATGTAAATGAACAAATTAAGAAGAAATTAGAAGCAACAGAGATGTGGTTCCTGAGACGAATGTTGCGAATTCCTTGGACTGCCAGAGTAACTAACGACGACTGCCTGAAACAGGCTAACGAAACTAGAACATTATATACAACAATAAGACAGAGACGAACAGCTTTCCTCGGTCATGTGATGAGAAGAGAGGCATTGGAGAACATCGTAACAACTGGAAAGATCGAGAGGAAGAGAGGGAGAGGTAGACCAAGAGAAGTGATGCTGGATGGATTGAGACGGTGGCATGGAGGAATATCAGCAGCAGAGTTGATCCAGAAAACCAAAGACCGAGATCTATGGAGAGCCATGAACGCCTACGCCAACCGGCACGGCACTTGATGATGATGACAAGACACAACACTCTTATAAAAGCCATACTGGAGGGTACGGATGACTGTAAGCGCGCAAGATGTGTACAACGATACAAGTGGATAGATAAAACAAAGAGATGGACGAAAAGCAAATTGACAGAATATACAGTCAGGGCGAGAGACAAACAATGTTGGAGATCCATTGCAGCCAACCTTCATTGTGGAGACGGCACCTGATTGATGGGCAGACATAAATATTAGCCACCTGTGTCTCTGTGAATTCAGCTGGTTGGTGACTCAGCCATGTACACATGTAGTTTAGCGTCGCAGACAGCAGAGCACACTTCACCAAGACTGCCCAAACTACAACATATCCAGGCAAACCTTCTGGCTCGGAGAGACAACAGTGGAAGATAACCTTTATGGACAGCTTAGTTAACTAAAAAAAGACTGTTAGATTCATACAAGAGACAACATTGCAGTTATAGACATATTTCAAAAAGAACAAAAGAAGAAGAAGAAGCTGATTGATGAGCAGAAATAAATACTAGCCACCTGTTTCTCTGTGAATTCAGGTCTACACAATCTATTGACCCTATCACATCACAGATACATAGTAGGTTGCTGCTTATGACTATGTTCTTTTTGTTTCGGAGAAACATTTCGGAAGCCTGTTATGGAAGCAAAGTTATGTACAGGACACGTCACAGGATGATGATGATTGTGATGATGATAATGATTTTGATGAAATGTCACCGGCCATCGACACTGGTCTCCCGCCCATTATTGGGTAAAAACGCTAGAAAACATCATGTTTTTTCCCCCAACATCAACAATGCGAGAAAAGCTATCATTGTATCTCCAGCCATGAAACATAATGGCATGTCTTCATCACATGCCTGTTTATTGTATATCACAAAAACGAACTTTCACACACACACAAAAATATATAATGGATCGAATTGTTATCGGGTTTTGCATTTTCTCAATGTTTATTCATACACATCAAACTTCTTCAATTTTGCCAAGACTTTTCGCAATGTAAATAATATTATCAATGTTTATTTTCATAATTCTCAATCTATTTGCCATATCCTTTTCTTGAAAACGTTATCGTTACGCTACGCTGTTAAATTACTTTAAATAAAACCATCAAATGTATAAATATTTATAACCAATTTCAGCATATTACAAGGAATCACAATGACAAATAATATAATCCATACAACAAATAACTATGCGCACGATAACAAATAACTGTCCAACCGTTAAGCTGTTCAGCCACTGAAAATATGTATAGCCAGAGCACTGGTAAAACAGGACGTTACTTTGACAATGAAATGATCAATGTCAGACGAGGGTTCGATACGAAGGCTCGTAGTTTGCTATGGGAGGGGATAGCGTGGTCACCTATTCCCCCGTATACTCAGGTCTACAAACTAGTAGTCCTAACTTTGGAACTTTAAAAATAAATATATGTATGTCCGATTTAAGATGACCTTATGGCGTCAAACTTGCATTTGTGTATATGAGGAACCTAGTTTTGTTTTATTGTCTTTGTGAAAAACAGTAAAATGTTAAGCGTACAACTGCAAAGATAACAACATCCTTAGGTGACGAAATCGGTAGAGTCAGTCACATTAACATCTTAAATCATATTTCTCGAATCTTAGGAGATTCATGCTTAAAATTATTAAATTTGGTATATAGGGTACTATTAACTGTAATTGTTAAGTGTTCCTTCTTTGGAATATGTAAAATATTATCACCCGACTCTACTGATGTTCTTCACTCTAGGTAAATAATATCCACAAATGTACAAGTGTAAGATAAAAGAGAACACTTTTAGAAAACATACAATTTGAACTGTCGGAGGAATTTTATATTGACAAAACTGCATTTATGTGACTAAAATCATGTAATCTAAAAATATGTTTATCTTTGAATTAGCAAGTTACTAGTTTATCTTCTGGGACACAGGCAATCTAAGGGAAATTTCGCAGAAACTCCGAACTGACCTATTTAAACGAACATCTTCATGGCGTCTTTGTGTTTCTCATTATATTTTCCTCTTCGGCAATAAAAACTGCTGGCAAATTGATTTTCTTCATTATTATCGTTTTTTTTTCTACAGCTTGTCTTCGTGTTTGTGTTTTTACTCTTCTACTCTACGTTGTGGATTTTTTTTTCTGTTTGAGTCGCTGTTTTGTTTGTGATATGTTGTTTGCTTGTCTTCATGCATACTTTTTCGTTAAGAATTTTGAAATGTTTTGCTGTTCAGGATAGAAGGTAAATATTACATGTATATACTTCATTCCATTTATTACAATATCTAACTGCCCACAAACCTACTTCTTTAACTTCTTATAGCTTTTATGAACATAAAACATCACACGCATAATGCGATTGTAACCTATTCGCAAATATGATGTGAAAGGTGAAGATAGGCGTGCTTCGGGGCAGAGTGGCAGGCTTTCATTCAACAATCAAAATTAGAAAGGATTTGTAGGATATATGTTGTTTTTTTCTCAAGGATGCTGACCCGGTGGGAATGGAACAATCAGACAGATTGGATATGTCTGCACCTCTTACTGGTGCATGATAAGGCAGATGCGTCGGGGTCCTTTGGAATCGTGTGCATAGTGCAGAAGAACGGGTAGATTATCACGCTTTGAGATAATGGTACTGCAGAAAGTGACCAGAGGGCATGCCCGACACTCAAAACTTCGAGGAAGCGCCAGACGGACATATAATAAAACTACTGCTGCTACTGTTAATATATATATATATATATATATATATATATATATATATATATATATATATATATATATATATATATATATATATATATATATACATATATATACTGTTTGCATGCATGATGCATGTAAATATTGCTTCGATCACTGATTTGTAACTATGCATAAAAATAGTTAAATAATAGTACCAACTACCAGATCACACATCTTTGTATTTGCTAGTGTTAATCTATACAGTAGCACTGATTTGACGTTATATTTAATTATTCTAAGTTTGGTAGTAGATGTATGCACGCAGCTCGTTAGTGGGTAGTGCGATTACCTGCCAAGACAGCGCTCCGTGTTCAATCCCCCAGCAGAGGCAGATTTGTCCTCTTAACAATGGATCTGTGGGGTCGATGCAACCTGTAAAAAATGCTTACCAGAAAGTTGTGTGGGGTGTAGGAAAGAAGGGCGGCGAGGAAGGGGACTGATTACAGAGGTTTGTATGTCGTGGCCTAGATCTATTAAAGCCTAACACTACCTATAATAGCATGTTAGTGTACACCTCTATTTATTTAGGTCACATATCGGTACATTCCCAGGCTAGTGTTAATCGCTATCTATTTTGGTCTTGTGTTATTCTAGTCACAAGTTACCGTTAGTCTAAATTCATTGTTGTCTCATACTGGTCAGGACCACATCCGCAGTGTCTGCCATGTGACTAACTATAATATATTTTCGCGTCAATCTTTATTCAATTATGTCCCAGCTGGTCAAATTCTAGGCCCATGTTAATCTCTAATTTTGTCTTATGTTGGTATAATCACATTCATACTGGTCAGGATAAATATTGTTTTATATATTTTTACAAAACATATTCTAATGTGGACGTTCAGGTTCATAAAGACTGACATTTAATGAAAATACAAAGTAAATAGCAGCACGTACTATTAAGTGAAAAAAAAAATTATCCGTCATGAGCCTTCAACTGTGTTAAACATCAGAAAAGTTTGTGACATTTTCAGTTTTTTTCCGTTATTAATTGTGACCTATAACTGAAATGTGGTTTTGTCTTCAGATTTAGTTTTATTTTGTTTAAGTTCATAAACAGATTTGGGGTTTCCAGCACATGTGATCAACTTAATTGAATTATTATATCATGATCAACATGTAGATTTGAAAGTAACCGGTGAAACATCAGCCTGGTTTGCGGTGTAAAATAGGGTAAGACAGCGCAGCATTTTCACGCCATATCTATTCAACATGTATGTCTGGAATGTAATGAGATACGTCAGAAATGATAAGACCAGAGATAATGTTGATCCATTTGTAATTGATGGAAATCATTCCCTTGAATTTAGATATGTAGACGACAGTTCTCCTCGCAAATAGTGCTACTGGAATAGAAGATTTGATCGTGTTTGTGTAAATTCACAGTGAAAGTCAAAATCTGTTTATGAACTTAAACAAAATAAAAATAAAACTAAAGACAAAACCACATTTCAGTTATAGGTCACAATTAATAACGGAAAAAACTGAAAATGTCACAAACTTTGAATATCTTGGCTTCATAATTAACAAATGAGACTGTTCACATGAAATGAGACGCAGTTGGCCATAGCGCAACGAAGATAAACCGCATTAAGAACCTATGATACAACACCAGCAAACAAGTTAAAATAAAACTTTTGAGCTAATGCATCTTTCCTGTGCAACCATATGGATAAAAATCATGGACAATTGTGCAATCACTAAAGAAGAGAATTAGGGATTGTTAGCCCAATTGCTATAGAAACGTTATTAGAATATCGTGTACCAAGAATCAGAAAAATACTGAAATTCTACAAAATCTCAACAACGAATAAAAATGGCGTATAAACAGCAACATGTCTCGAAACTGAAATACTTTAGTCACATTAAATGTCACATTCGCTTGGAGAGAACAGTGACTGGGATAATGAACCAGGATAGAAGAGACTGGGGTCAGCCCGCATAACCATGGACACGGAAGATTGTAGACACTTTGGCATGAGGGTGCATGAGGCGGGAAACATTGCAAGAGATCGAGAGGCTTTTCCGCAACGGACCTGCTACACTATGATGGTCATCTGTCACATAATAAGACTCAATTAGTAGGTATTCTATAATCCGTCTTATTGTAAAACTCGATTATTGGGTAGTCAATAATCCGTCATATAGCAAACTCGATTATTGGGTGCTCTATAATCAGTCATATAGCAACACTCGAGTATTCGGCAATTTGATATCCAGCGTTTACCAAAACTCGATTATTCCATCCATCCATCATATGCCATGCCGATAAGCATGGACGGTCATGTTCTGCCATCTCACTAGATCACCAGAGTCGTGGATCAGCTGTGTGTTCCTGTCTCGACCATGCCACGTGGCCAAGCCATTCAGGTATTTACTTCTCGGTCTTCCCCTTGGTCTCTTCCCTTAGATCTTGCCAGTCGTCACCAAGCTATCCAATTCATTTATTCTCATAACATGCCAAACAAAATTTTGACTGTCTACGTCTAATGTCTCGAATCAGTTTACGATCTTCATTTGTTTCTTGAAGGACTTTTTCATTGGTTTTTCTGTCTGTCCATGGTATTCTTTGCATTTTCCTCTGAAACAACATTTCCGCAGCCATCAGCTGTTTTTCAGCTTGACTGCTTATTGTCCATGCTTCACATCCATACAAAAGTATACGTTCTATGTAGCACTTCAATACTCTTCTTCTCGTTTCAATTGATATCTTTTTATTGGGCGGTATGTTTTTCATCTTGGAAAAGGCTACCTTCGCAATGGCAATTCTTGTTCTAATCTCTTCAAGGCATCTCCCATCAGATGTTATGACTGTGCTGAGGTAACTGTATCCATTCACTTCCTTAAGTATATGCCCATTTACTCGTATGTCACATTGTGGTATTTCCTTCTTCCCAGTGACGACCATAATCTGTGTCTTCTTAACATTCAGTTCTAACCATAGTTGTTCACTGTGTACAATAACCACATCTACTAAACTGTGCAGGTCCTGTTCATTGTCTGCAGTCAAGACTGTATTATCTGCATATCTAATGTTATTGATGTATCGTCCCCCAATGATGATTCCTTCCATGTCTTCTATATTTCTGAAAATATTTTCACTGTACAGGGAAAAAAAGGATCTGGAGACATTACACATCCCTGTCTCACACCTCTTTTAATAGGCTGATATTGACCTATATTGTTATAAATTTTTATGGCAGCTTGTTGTTTCCAATATATGTTTTTTTACAAGTCTAAGGTCTTTCCCATAAAGTTGTAAATCTTCAAGCATCCTTATCATGTCGACATGTCTCACTTTATCAAAAGACTTTGTGTAGTCAATAAAGCAAAGATATAGATCTTTGTTTACTTCTACAGAACGTTCAATTTCTGTTCTCAGTATATACACAGCATTTACTGTGCCCTTGCCTTCTACAAACCCACATTGTTCTTCTTCTATTTCGGATTATTAGGCACTCTATAATCCGTCACACAGTAAAACTCGATTACTAAGTACTCTAATAATCCGTCGCCAGCTCTGTGGCTTGGTGGTTACAGACGCAATTAGCAACTCGCACACGGCGTTCGAAACACAGCTGCTGGTGATTTGGCCTTTTATAACACGGTATGAATACCCGTCGTTCAGAAAGCAGTGGCAAAGTACTGAACACAAACTTGCCAAGAAACTACAAAAACTAAAGTATGCTGGGGTTGACTGCGACGTCATGTAAAGGATATACAACTAATAACTAATCCGCCATGTAGCTTCTTATTCTTCTTCCTCTTCTTCAGCGTTCCGAGCCATTGAGGTTCTTTGCTGCAGATACAATCCGTCTCCATTCGTCTCTCTGGTGGACCTTCTCTTGCCAGTGTTGATTCCAAGTGCTTGTGGATCTGTATATGTATTATCTCTCCACCGTCTTCTTGGTCTACCTCGGGGTCTACGGTCATTTATTTCCTGAGTGTAAGCGAGTTTTTTTTCCCCTATTATCTTCCATTCTTTCTATAAGCCCCAGCCATGTAGCTAAACTCGACTATTCGGCATTTTAATTTCCAGGGTTTAGCAAAACTGGAATATTGTTCACTCTGTAACCCATACTATAGCAAAACTTGATAATTATATACTTTACAATTCGTCATCTAGCAAAACTCGATGAACATACACTCTGTATTCGGTCATACAGCAAAACTAAATCATTATACACTTTTATTCATTAAAAGCAAAATTCGATTATTAGACACTCTATAATCCATCATGACGTTTGCACTAGCGAAGTTGATAACGATCTCCGTTGATAATTTCATGAGCTCGGTTGGACGCGGTTTCGACACCTTGGCTCTTCGCTGGTCACAGTGAGGGAAAGACTGACCACCTCTTTCTCCGGCTCTAGGTCTACAAAATGTGATGGCGCTGTCACAGCACAGAACCGTAACAGGAAAGTACTGAGGGACAATTGTTTACAAAATAATCCCATGTATTGGAAAAACGGCCGGCTTCGTGGCTTAGAGGTTATGACTTTTCTCCGTAATCTCGTATACTCTCGTCGGTAACGTGATGACGGTGAGAATCAGCAGTGGATTGAATCGCATCGGTAACTTACGGGGTATGTGAGCCGGCCGCTCAAAAAGCAATGGCAAACTACTGAGCATAATCTTGCCAAGAAATCAACATACAGCTGAAAGATGCTGGTGTTGACAGCGATGTCCTGTAAAGGATATGCAAAAAAAAAAATGTTTGGAAACGAGACTATTGGGTACGATGTTATCCGCCGGTAATTCCTTGCCTTCGTGGACACAACAGTTATTAAGATATTGCTTAAACTATAATGTCTAAATAAGCACCCCTACTGTACAAAAGATCACACCTTATTCACTTGTGAACAGAAACATATTACAGATAAATTAGTAGTGTGAAAAAATGACAGCAAAAGACAATGTTACATACCATTTCTGTCTAGAAATATGTCATGGAAAGATAGCCTGGTTCAAACTAAACAATGAGACTTAATAGGATGTGATTATTAGTATACTGGAGATATTCATGCAACACATATCGTATAAGCTTCTCATTGTTCTTCTTCACCGCTTCCACTTAGCTCAATTATGTCTAAATATTGTTTCTGCGATATTTCTAATTATCTTTGTAAGGTGGTATTCATTTATCTAAGGTTGTTCTTTAAACCATAACTCCATCTTTCACGTGGTATACTTCGTATAAACAACTTAAATAATTTCGACGTGAAGGACATTTCCGGTTTGTGAAAATATTTCGATGTCGAAAATAAATGATTGGCGGCATGCAGACTAAATGACTGTTGAATCGGAAATGCTATGCGACAATGAAATTGTGCAAGGAGCTATGATAATTGACGAGGAGTCTTAAAGTACACATGGAAATGCTGCTGGTAATGCAGGAACAAATATAATTAGCCATGTCAGAGCTGAAATCATGTTGTTTAACTGACCTGGTTTGCCGGAAGTACACAAGTCTGGGATTCTGCTGCTCGTGTGTTGGCTATTTCGGGGTATGCAAGTCTGATCGTACGCTAAACAATAAATTTAAGGCGCTAGGAAGGGAAAACTGAGAAAGGAAGACAGCGTTTTTTGGGCGGACAACATCTTGGAATTCCTTGTTTGACTACATCTTACAGACCCAGGACAGAGGGAAGGGAGTCTCATTATAGATGATTTATGATTCTCCTTCTACTACTGATCCGTGTATTATTCTATGGATACCCCCATCTATTTTCCCTCATCCTCCTCTTCTTTGTCCCTAACCTCCTCCTCCTTCTTCTTCAATACAGCTGGCACTATCTTTTCTAAGTAAAATGGCTGAATAGAGCTGTACACAGCTAACAGTACCTTATCGATATGAAGAGATTGAATCAATATATACTAATCTGAAACAACATATCAAAAGCAATATGACTGGTTCGATATACACACATTTGAAGCGATGATGTCAAAATGAACAAACTCAGTGTGTGTGATTGATTGATTGATTCAACTTGAGGTATCATTCAGAAAGCTCTTGCAAACTACTGCATGTAACATTGCCTAGTAAATCAAGCTGGTGTTAGGATTGATCGCAACGACATGCAAGGGGACATGTAACATTTAAACAAAATACAAACTGACATCACGGATTAAGTAGAAAATAAGTGTGCGGCCTCTGTTAACGTCAAGAGGTGTATTTGGTCTATACTGTGAGCCCCATATACTACACCTATGGCGACTCCAATGAGGGGTGTGGTCAATATCACTACATCATCATCATCATCATCAACATCACCATAATCATCATCATATGTCATGCCGATAAGCGTAGGTGGTCATGTTTCGACATCTCACTCGATCACCAGGGTCGTGGATCAGCTCAGCGTTCCTGTCCAGACCATGTCACTTGATTAAGCCATCCAAGTGCTTACTTTTCTGCCTTCCACTTGATCTCTTCCCTCGATCTTGCCAGTTGTCACCACATTCTCCAATTTTTTTTCTTTTCATAGCGTGTCCAAAAATGTAGACTGTCTGCGTCTAATTTCTTTAATCAGTTTACGGTTTCCATTTGTTTCTTATAGGCCTTGGTCATTCGTTATTTTTTTTTTTTTTTCTGTTCATGGTATTCTCTGCATTTTCCTCAGAAACCAAATGTCCACGGCCATCAGATTTCCTTCAGCCTGTTTGCTCATTGTTCACGCTTCACAGACTTTTTAAGTGACTTTTTTGTCCACGTGTCACATTCATACAAAAGCGTAGGTTCTGTGTAGCACCTCAACACTCTTTTTCTCGTTGCAAATGACATCTTTTTATTGGTCAGTATATTTTTCATCTTGCAAAAGACTACCTTCGCCATGGGGATTATCTCCCATCAGATGCCATGACAGTTCCGAGATAATTGTACCTATTCACTTTCTTAAGAATATCCCCATTTACTTGTATATTACATTGTGGTATTTCTTTCTTCCTAGTGACGACCATAATCTATGTCTTCTAACAATTTAATTCTAATCCTAGTTATTCACTGTGTCCAACAAACGCATCTACTAAATGTTGCAGATTCTGCTCATAGTCTGCGATCAATACTGTATCATCCGCATATCTAATGTTATTGATGTTTCGTCCCCCAATGATGATTCCTTTATATCTTCTACATTTCTGAAAATATTTCCATTGTACAGGGAAGACGAACTGGAGACATTACACATCCCTGTCTTACACCTCTCTTAATGGGCTGATATTGACCCACTTCATTATAATCGTTATGGCAGCTTGTTGTTTCCAATATATATATATATTTTTTTGGACAAGTCCAAGGTCGTTGACATCGATTTGTTGATCTACAAACATCTCAATCATGTTGACATGTCCCACTCTATCCACATAATTTGTGTAGTCAATCAATCAATGATATAGGTCTCTGTTTACTTCTATGGAACGTTAAACTAATGTTCTAAGCATATATACAGCATTTACTGTACCCTTGCCTTCTACAAACCCACATTGTTCTTCTACTATTTCGGGTTGTATTTTCTTCCTAATTCTTTGCATGATAATTCTTAGTTTTTTTTTTTCTTCTTCTTTCGGTCGCATGAAATATGTTTATAACTGCAATGTTGTCTCTTGTATGAATCTAACAGTCTTATTTAGTTCACTCAGCGGTCCATAGAGTTTATCTTCCACTGTTGTCTCTCTAGGCCAGAAGGTTCGCCTGGATATGTTGTAGTTTGGTCAGTCCTGGTGTATGTGCTTTGCTCTCTGCGACGCCAAACCACATGTGCACATGGCTGTGTCACCAATCTTGAATTTTGTATATATGTGGTTGCGTAATCTATTGTGTCCTTTTCTGTGGCGCAGAATAATGACCTGTTCAAGTCTGTCCATAACGTGGTAGTCGTCTTGAGTAGGGCTTGGTGGCCTTCTGACTGATTTGATCATTCTTTTCTTTTTGTGGAATGTAATGGGCACATCAGGCTGTTCTTCTTTTGCTCCTTCCTTAGCCCATCGGTCAGCTCTGTCGTTTCCGTGTATTCCACAGTGGGATGGTATCCACTGTATGGTGACCTTATGCTGACTGCTAAGATTAGAAAGTAGTCCTTAAAACTGATACTTTCCCAGACAGAAGTGCCTCTATTACTGATTTTGCATCTGTCAATATCACCACAGGTTGTCTATCATGGCTGGTATTTTGTAATTTCTCTATTGCTATCTTGATTGCCTCAATTTCAGCATCATAGTTATGGCAGTACTTTCCTCTTGGAACTCTGGCCGTGTCCCTAGAGTTATTTGGGTATTCTATATACACCCCCGCTCCTCCATTTCGAATAGCATTTTGCGCTGACCCATCTGTGTAGACTCGGATCCAGAGGTCCTGTGGGTATTCGTCATCAAGAAAGCTGAGAGTGGCTGTTGTGCACTGTACACTGTTCTGTTCTTCCTTGTCAAATATTCCTCTCACTTTTGTATGGATTTGTAGCGATAGTCTATGTTCATCTTTCCATGGAGGTCGCTCTGGAATAGTTTTCAGTGGAATACCAACTGTGGGAAGATCTGTGGTTTCTCTCCAGAGTCGTTTGGCCTGGTGGATAAAACTACTTCTTTCCAACCGCCCCATAACTAAGTTTTCAAATCGGTTCTTCATAGGGTGGCCTGGCAAGCTGAGGAACTTGTCTGCTTGTATTAGTGTTTTTGTATCTCTGCGTTCTCTCAGTGCTTGTGTCCTCCCCATTTTCTCCATTGCTACTATAGGGGTTGATCTCATCCCTCCTGTGATGACTCTAAGAGCTTGATTTTGCACCTTGTCCAGCTATTGTAGTGTGGTTTTTGATGCTGAACACCACGCAGTCGACCCGTATTCCAGGTGTCGTCGTATGCTTTGTTGATAAACTTTGCTAAGCATTCTCCCACTGGCTCCCCATGTGGTTCCACTTAGCTTTCTCTGAATGGCTATTGTCCTTCTGGCTTTTGCTACAGCTTTTTTGATGTGATTTCTCCATGTCAGCCTTTCATCAAATGTTACACCAAGGAATGTTGGTTCTTTATCTTCTCTTAGGGGCGTTCCATTTATCTGGATGATCCCTGCCTTTTGTTTCGGAGAGAGGGTAAATAGAGTGGTGCTGCACTTGTCAATGTTTATGCTGACACACCATCTATCCGCCCATGCAACAAATGTATCTACAGCTCTCTGTAGCAATATTGTGGCCACTGATGCATGTTCATTTGTGCTCCACAAAACCAGGTCACCAGCGTGCATTGCCGCTTTAATTCCATCGGGTAGATTAGCAATAAGATCATTGATGAAGATTAGAAAAAGTGTGGCGGACAAGACTCCACCCTGCGGAACACCGTGACGTAATAGTACTTTCTTGCTCTTGAGATCGTCTAATTGTACTCGGGATCTTCTGTTGTGTAAATATGCTTTCACTCATTTGTACATTCTTCCATTGACTTTATAGTTTCTCAGTTTCTTTATCAAACATTCTTTCCAGACTTTGTCAAAGGCTTTCTTCAGATCTATCCATGCCGCAAGTACCAGCTTCTTCTCTTGGAATGCATCCTCAACTTCTTGAGAGGGATAAGTTGTCCGATCTTCCGTAGAGTAGCACTGCCTAAAGCCAGCCTGTTGTGGCACAAGGATGTTTTCACGTTCAATGTACCACTGTAGTCTGTGATTGATGATGCGCTCCAGTGTTTTGCAGAGACAGCTGGTGAGGCTAATTGGTCTGTAGCTGGAGGCAATGGAACTAATAATTCTTAGTAAAATCTTCGTGATATGGCTCATTATACTAATTGTTCGATGTTGATCACATTCCACGGCTCCTGATTTCTTCGGGATGGCAATAAATATCAATCCATTAATCATGTACTATGCTGATAAGCTCGGGTGGTCATGTTCTGCCATCTCACTCGATCACCAGAGTCATGGATCAGCTTCGTGTTCCTGTCTCGACCATGCTACGTGACCATGCCATCCAGGTATTTACTTCTCGGTTTTCCCCTTGGTCTGGTCTCTTCCCTTCTGTCTTGCCAGTTATCATCAAGTTCTCCAAGACATTTCTTCTCATAACATGCCCAAAAAAGTTAGTTATTAGTTAGTGGCAGTTCCAACTTCACAGCAACGGGTTGTCCCCATTATGCTCCGTTCCTGTGCCAGTGAATATCACACAAAACGCTCCGCACTACCCAAGGTGAAAAGTGGAAAAGACAGAGGAGTCTCGACAAACAACAGTCCGCACAGATACACTGTGCATAATGCCGCCGCCAGAATGTCAACACAATAGTCCCCCACGAAACCCAGAGTTCATCTCTGATGGAATCAGCCCAAAAAAGTTTGACTATCTACGATTAATGACTCTAATCAGTTTACGATTTTCATTTGCTTTTTGAAGGACTTGTTCATTGGTTTTTCTGTCTGTCCATGGTATTCTTTGCTTTTTCCTTTGAAACTACATTTACACAGCCATAATAATAATTCAGGAGGTATATCTCCAGCATCATATATTGCGTTCTGCAGTCTGGTGACCTGGTCTATACCATATTCTTTAAAGGTAGTGATCATTTCTGTTGCGATGTTATCTGGGCCTGGAGTCTTGCAAGTTGACATATAGTTAAGAGCATTCAGAACTTCCATCTTCAAAACTGAAGGTCCTTCATTATTTTTCCGACTATCATACTGTTCTTCTCTTGCATCATCATAAAGGTCTTTCACAAAATCTGACCACACGTGTAAAATCGTATCTTTTTTCTATTATGACGTTGCCATCTTTGGATTTTAGGCAACCAATTGATGTGTGTATTCTTTTGTTGGTGATGTCATTAATTCTTTTGTGCATTAATTTGGCATTCCCGGTCTTCTGTTGGTTTTCAATTTCCCTGCACTTTTGCTCAAGCAATTCTTTTGCCTCTTTGCATAGTTTAATCATGTTCTTGTAAATTTCTTATTATTTTTCATGGTTGTTTTTGTTATTTATCCTTATTCCATGAGTCTTAAAATGTCTTTTGTCATCTTCTTCTTGCGCCCCAACATTTTTATCTTTAGGGATGGGTGTTTCTGCAACTTGGTTGGCTTACTTCTTTAATATTTCCCATTGGTGGCTGATATCTTGAAATAATATTTCCATATCGAACAATGCATCAAATCTGTTCTTTACCACTACGTTGAATTTATCTTTTATCTCCCCACTCTTCAGTGCCCGTAGATCAAATTTTGTGTTTCTTGGTGTATATTTGACTTCCTTTAATTGTATTTGTATATTGCTTATTATTAATCTATTGTCACTGTAGCAGTCTGCGCTTGGTATTTTTTTTTTGCGACTTTTAAGACATTTCGAAATCTTCTGTTGATTGGAAAATCAACCTGATTTCTGATCCTACGGTCAGGAGTCCTCCATGTCCATAATCTGCTTGAGTGATGTTGATACCAGGCGTTTCCAATAACCATATCATGCTCTTTTGCTCTCTGTACAAGTCTGCAACCTCTTTCATTCTGCTCCCCAACGTGAACGCACTGGAATTTTAAAATTTAGGGTGCGCTTAATCTTTAGGTGACGTCACCTGTTTGGCTTAGATAATTTGTGACAAAATCTGCATGGCCACTGTACTTATATTTGCAGAATCGTTTTTTAAAGCCAGTTTATAAGTGTCTTGTGATAACATTTGGCATCAGCATTTGATTGATCAATAGCGCAACTAGCTTATTAATTACATTATTATGGCCCGTAAAAGAAAACTGGTTTGTTCGTTGATAATATAATTTGCTTAAAGAAAGAAAAAACTATACTTTAATGATAACAAGATAATATATTTTTAGAACAGTTTTAACTTTAGAATATAATAATTAAATTACAATAAAACAATTTCACGAACAGTCATCAATCTTTTCAGACAACAGTGCAAACTGTGATCACGGTTTTTAACCAGAACTCGAGCGTAATTCAAGCGACACCATTTATTTGGAGTGTTGGTGGTCTTAGTGTTCCCGTGTTTTCTCTTTTGGATTAATTGACCAGGCCTATACACATTTCACTGCAAGTGATTTCTGGAAGGAAGGTAAGTCTTTTGTTTAGTCTCAACTGTATCAACCACACTGCTATTGTTTGAGAAATTTAGTGTTGGCTGTATTTTATTTCATAACTTACTTAAATATTTAAGTATTTAGGTAGTTTAATAACAGTAGATGAAAGATGCATTACGAATGTTACATGTAGAATAGCCTAAGGGAAAGCAGTAAACCACTAAATAAAGAATATTCGCTGCCATCGGTGCCAGTCGAAGAGAGGAAAAGAATTCTCAACAGCTACATTCAGTCAATCCTGATGGTAGTTAGTTGAATACCCTCCGCAGGACGTCACAGTCAACCCCGACATATTTTTGCTGTTTGTGATTTCTTGGAAAGTTTAAATCCAATAGTTAAACCTGACGTACGGTGGCCAGTAAAGGAGAATTAGCAACCAAGTGAGGAATTATGTGGAAACCTTGGAGATGTGGTTAAACCAATGAAGGATGTAGGTCAACATGGCCGAATGGATAAAAACGAGTGCTTTTAAACATATGGTGTGCTGTTGCCTAGGTAAGGGGTTCACCCCTACACCGAACAGTTGGACTAAACTTTTGACCCATCGTCCTTGACGGGGGGTTGTAAATTACAAATCGTAGTGGGTGATAATGACGAGGGACATTGTTAATAGAGAAAGCTAATCCACACGCAAAATTCAGTCCACACTACTAGAAATAGTATGTATGGACTACGCTTGAGTTCAAAGCGATCGAGCGAAATAAAATCAAGGAAGGGTGAGAACAATTTGAAGCTGAAGATAATAATGTAATGTCACTATAATGCGCGTTCTTCTGTTAAATTTCGATTTTTTTTTAAATTTTACATTATTGCCCCTTTACTCCCTGGCAGTTGCTAACTTAATGTGTCAAATGTTATAGTCATAAACATTCACGTACAGGGTAGAGTGGAGTACAGTAACAACTGGGACAGTGGTTGCAAGTAACAAGAAATAATGTGTCCATAAGAAGTTTCCCGCTATGGGTATGTGATATGACAGGGCCATTACAGTTTGTATGCCTGAGAGCAGCCACGAATAGATAGCCAGGTCTGTCCCTCACTTTAACGAGTCAAGGCGTGGAACCGCGCATGACCGTGCACATGACATCATCATCGCAATTTCACACCAGACTGGCTTGCGCGCCAGCAATGCATTATTGTGACAATCCTAAAATAGATATGAAATAATAACAGGTTAATGTTATAACACGATCTGAATAGGAGTTAAACCATATGGCGTTATAACAGGTCAATTTTACAACATGATGTCAATAGGCGTCAACACTTATGACGTTATAGCAGGTTAATTTTAGAAAATGTTCTGAACAGGAGTTAACACACGCATGACATTACAACAGGTTAATGTTACAACATGATGTGAACAGGAGTTAACACCCGCATGACATTAAAACAGGTTAATGTTACAACATGATCTGAACAGGAGTTAACACATATGTCGTTATAACAGGTTAATTTAACAACATGATGTCAATAGGAGTTAACACGCATGTCGTAATAACAGATTAATGTTACAATATTATCTGAACAGAAGTTAACAGACACGGAGTTAAAACGGGTTAAGTCAACAGGAGTTAATACACATGAAGTTAAAACAGGTTAATGTAGCAATGTGACCTGATGTCATGGAGGTTACGGGCTCCGCCGGGTTGGTATAGAGTGTGATATGAGATGGACACTCTCAGGCGAATTTATCATCAGATAGAAAATGGACATCGACAGGTAATCAATTGTCAGATAGGATATCGGCACCGCCTAGTAGATGCTAAAAACAAGAAGTTATAACCGGTGAATGTTACAACATGATTTGATTGAGAGTTATCACACTTAATAATATAACAGGTTAATGTTACAGCATGATCTGAACAGAGGTAATCGTATGCGAACTTTCAAATTTACATCTTTCATGAGATATACATGTCCTGATATTTGTTTGTTTTCAGTGATTCTCTTCTTGATGTTCAATTAATATGTTGCGGTTTTATTCAGCTGTTTCTCTAGTTGTGCTATTTTAAGTAAGCAAGTAAAGGACCCGATTACACGTTTTAAGGCGCGACGGGCATGCGGTGATAGACCCATATTTTATAAAGACAATCAACACTCGGTGGGTATTGTGGTAAGTACCACGCCGGCTGCCTTTACTTCCCTATATATTCCCTTGTACGCATTTTATCCCTGGTCTACTTGGAAGATAAGATCAATTTTACAAATCGAATCATCGGACTGAATATATGACCACCGGACTTGCAGGCACACGTGAAGCCACTACGATATCACGGCTGAGTTGTGTTACTTAAGCGTTATTAATTAGACAGAAATTGCCCGATTAGCAGCTTTAGGCATTGATTGATGTGTCAATTATCCAAAGTGCTGGCGTCGATTTGCATTTTTATGTCAATATTCAGTCAGCACAATTCAATTTAGTGTATAATGTTATATTTTATACAGATGTGAGGTAAATTTACTCCCTGCAGAATGTGTTTGGTATACTTTAAGAGTTAAGTTGAGATGAGTTGAGTTCAACTCAACTCCACCGGATCGGATGGCATCTGTCTAGCCACTACGATATCACAGCTGAGTTGTGTTACTTAAGCGTTATTAATTAGACAGAAATTACCAGATTAGCAGCTTTAGGCGTTGATTGATGTGTCAATTATCCAAAGTGCTGGCGTCCGTTTGCATTTTCATGTCAATATTCAGTCAGCGCAATTCAGTTTAGTGTTTATTGTTGTATTTTATAGAGATGTGAGGTAAATCTACTTTCTGCAGAATGTCTAAGGTATACTTGAAGAGGAGATGGGCACTACCCAGTATATGTATTGTCAGAGTCTTGATGGGCACAGCCAAGGTGTTGTCTTTGCGGAGCTGGCACTGTCAATTAGATCTATTTTCATTTAGGATGCGGTGTTGTAAAGCAGATATGTTGTCATTGAGGAGATATCATTGTTGAAAAGATATGTTGTTATTGAGGAGATGACGCTGTGAAGTAAATCTCTTGTTGCTGAGAAGGGTGAGAACAGGCAAGTTTCGTGCAGAGTGGCTTGCTTCGCTTCGGAGGTCACGGGTAGCAAACATCACCTGGATCTTTTCTCCTGGGCATGCTGGTGTGCTGGGGAATGAACAGGCGGACAGATTGGCTGGCTCGGCAAAACTTGGTGGAGTACTGATGCATGACAAGGCGGACGTGATTGCGGCCTTGTGGGAGCACGTGTACACCTCGGAGGATCACCGAAGTTGGATCACCATAGTCTGATAAGAATGAGACAGCGAGGTGTGACGAGGGGATCTGGCCGACGCTCGACGCTCAGAGGAAAGGCGAGACGGACATATAATCAGATTGCTACTGGAACTATTAGTGTTGGAACTCTTCGCTTGTTGCTGAGGATGAGGACGGAGCGCTTATGGGAATGTCCCGAATGCTGTGATGTCGGTTCCTAAATCAATCAATCAATCTCTTGTTGTTAATGAGGTGATGTTGCGATGTAGATATATTGTCATTGAGAAGACTGAATTGTCAAACAGTTATATTGTCATGGAGCAGATTGCATTGTTAAACAGATGTATTTTTATTGAGGAGATGACAATGTCAAGTAGATTTATTTTCATTAAGGCGGTAGTATTGTGTATCATATATATTGTTGTTGAGGAGATTGTACTGTCAAACAGATATTTTGTCCAAAACAATGTTTTCCGTAGTGAATTTGAGAAACGAAGACACAAACAATAGATTGCACGATTTATGGCAGGAATATTTCGCGGCATCTTGTCAGGTACATACTGTACAAATCACACAACATAACAAAAGTAAAGTAATTAAACTCCTTCAAGCTGAAATATACACATATTCACACAGTAAGTTCAATTGTCTACCATAGTGATTGTAAAATAACTATCATTTCTTTCTGTTTGCACAAGACTGGCTTCTGCCGATTAATGACGATAGCTTCAGCAACCTTCAACAAGTGACCATTTTGTGAGTTTAACAGTACGCGAAACTCAATGTACATATCAACCTGATTACCGGTTTCCAAAATGAGCAATCCAGTCGATGCCGTAGGAGGTCTGTGGTGTTTCGGCTTGGTCAAGTTCCCAGCAGCCGTATTTATTATCCTGCTAATCCAATTGAGTATGTGTTCGACCACCCTGTTCTTTAGCTGCCTCTCTTGTCTTACAATGTAGGTAGACTGGCAACTGCATGTATATTGATAAATACAATTACATTTGGCATACAGAGGGGCAGGTTCTTTTACTGCTGGGGTGGGAATATGTGTGGCTCTATACCTAATAACTGGAGTTGTGGCATGGAATGTTCGGCAGGTTGCTTAAATGAGCCGGTCCTGCAGACGCTGCATTACTTCATCCCCTTGAAGGATGCATCTAATCACTTTAATTTATGGTGTGTGGTTTAAGCAGTATGAACCTGACGAGTTGCAGCGAAATATGTTAGGCAATAAATCGTGTAATCTATCGTTTGTGTCTTCGTTATTCAGATATTGTTATTACGGAGACTTAACTGTCAAACAGATATATTGTCATTGAGGAGATGGCACTGTAAGGTAGACATAATGTTACTGAGGAGATTTACGTCGCCAAGAGTATATATTGTCAACGTGAGGAGACGGGCATCATCATGTGCATCTATTATCAAATATGAGAAGGTATTGTCAAATAGATCGATAACATGAGCGTAGATTGACACATTGAAGTAGTTCTAATGCCATTCAGGAAATGATCATATTAAGTAGATTTAGTAACAGAGAAAAGATGTCGTGTAGTAAACATATTGTCAATGAGGAGATGGACACAGTTAAGTAGATCTATTTTAGGAGTGGAAAGATGGCCACTGACTAGTAGATATATATCAGATTGGATATGGGCAAGGTTATGTAAATCTATTGTTAGAGAGAAGACGAGCTGCTCCAAATCGATTTATCGCCCGAGAGAAGATGCACTCCCTCAAATAGATATATTGTCGCTCTGTAGATGGCTCAGCCTAGAAGATCTAGGTTAAGAGAGAAGCTAATCACTATACAATAGATCTATTTATCAAATAGGAGATTGACACCGTCTAAGTACATATAAGACATGGACACTGTCAAACGAATATGTCCTAGCGAAAACGGGCACTGTTAAGTAGACATAATGTCATTGAATATGAGATATATTGTCAGAGCGGAAATTGTCGACGCAAATTAAATCTATTTAAGAGAGGATACATGTAAAGTCTAGTAGATCTATTTTCAGAGTTACGTTGGACACCGTCAAATAGATCCATTGTCGGAGAGAAGCTAGTTACTATCAGGTAGATCTGTTATCAAAGCGATGCGATGGGTACCACCTGGTATATTTATTATCAAAGCAATGCGATGGGCACAGTCTTATAGATCTGTTGCGATAGAGGAGATGGAGACATCACGTAGATCTATTTTCGGAATGGATATGGGTATCTTTAATTAAAGCTATTGTCACGGAGGAGACGCGCACCGTCAAATAGATCTATTGTCAGAGACGAAGTAGGCTCCACCAAGTAGATGAGCTTCTGTCATATAGCTAATGGTAAATATATGGGCACCTGCAGATAGATAGATCTATGCTATAAAGGTTACGGGCACCCCGAAGTAGATCTATTGTCATATAGGAGATGGGCATCGGCACATGGATGTCTTGTCTGTTAGGAGCTGCGTACCGTCGAGTAGATCTATTTTCAGATATGAGATGGGCATCGACACATAGATCTATTGTCTGGTAGGATCTGGGTACCGTCGAGTAGATCTATTGTCAGATAAGAGATGGTTGCTCAAGCGAATTGATGAATATATAGGAAATAGGAATCGACATGAAGATCTGTTGTCAGGGAGGTGCTGGATGTCATCTAGTAGATCTATTGCCCTTGTAAATGCTACAATATTTAACTAATACAGAATGATATACAATTACATAGGTTTGAACTAAGAACCATTGCGTTCTGAGGCGAATAAATAAGAACAAAAAAATGCAAAACTCTGCTACATCCGCTTATAAGTAGAGCAAATTTAAGCATATAAGTAGATATACTGATAATATAGCAAAGATTAGTCAACAGACACTATTTCATCGTGTATAGAATTCTTTGTGAAATAGAGACATGTTTAATAAATAAACACGTTAACGCTTTGGGTAACATGTCGCTTCTCTACTCCCGTCTCTACTTTAAGTGCAGGATATGTGAGTTGGCTGGAATATATGTGTGTGTGTGTGGGTGTTGGAAATGTGGTTGGGGGATGTGTGTTTGGCTGAGTGTTTGGGGGTGTGTGAGTGGGTGGTGGAGGATATGTGGGTGGGTGAGTGTTGGTAGGTTATGGGATGGGTGAAGGATGTGTGCGTGTGGGTGGGTATGGAAGGGAGGTTGCATGCATGTGTGCCTGTGTGTGTGGGCGGGTGGGGGATGTGTGGTGGGTGGGAGATGTGTGTGTGTGTGGGTAGGGAGATGATGTATGTGGGGGTGTGTTTGGGATGTGTTGGTTGGGGGATGCGTGGATGGATGGGGTCATGTATGTGCCCATGGGTATGTGTGTGGTTGGGTGGTGGATGTGTGTGTGTGTGGAGGACACGCGGATGGATAGATGGGTGGGTGGGTGGGGGATTTGTCTCATAACATGGTAACATGCATTGTTTATGCTTACAACATTCATTTGACAATGTTTTTTTCTATGTGAATGTACTATGCACTGATGAACGAAAGATGAGTGATTGGAAGGGTTAAATGTAAGACGGGCCTTCGTGCCCAATTTGTTACCCTTGGGAAAATAAAGTTTGGTTGTTCGTTCGTTTCGTTCGTTCCCGCTTCTATACTGTTAAGTGTTAAGTGTTATTGTGTTAAGAGTCCATTAAATCCCCCACATACAGGCATGTGTAACCTTTTGCTATCTTCATCAATAATGTGTGTATGTATGTGTGTGTGTGTGTGTGTGTGTGTGTGTGTGTGTGTGTGTCTGTGCGCGTGTGTGGTTGTTTGTGTGTGTGTGTGTGAAAATGTAAATGAGAAAGGTAAAAAAACTGAGACTAGAGACGCTTTTTGATCAATTCTTTTTGTTGTTGTTGTTGTTTCTTCCACTTATGCCGTTAGGCGTCGTGGGGAGAGTTAATTGGAGTTCCAGCGCCGTGACTAGCACCTTTCCTCCAATTTTCTCCATAAATCTTGAGCAGAATTTTTAGGATCAAGTAAATTCCCTACCGGTTTGCTAGACCAGATGTAGGTTCCTTACCTACTTAACCCATGTATATTTGCTACTAACCACTGGTCGCCTGCTGGATAGCTTCGTGCTATGCCAGGTAGGATTGACCGACCGACTTTAAAGGGTTTAAAGTGTTGAGTCAAATTAAGCCGCAGGCTCCACTCCTGGTGGTGCCCTTCCATCAATTCCTTTAAGTTTCAGCTTTGCAACCATACTTCCCCCGGAACCCAAACACTTTAGTTTCCCGGAAGCTGCCCGCAGAGTCATTGAAGCAACTCCTGCGGATCGCTAGTCGGCATCGTTTATGGTCAGAACCTGATTGTCTTCGCGCCTCTGATTTTCGTTCTTGATTAATGAAAACATTCTTGACAAATGCTTTCGCAGTAGCACGTCTTCAGAACTAAGACTAGCAGATGACACAATTCTCCTGTCAAATAGTGCTAAGAGCTAGAAGATGTATGCTGTCTATAAAATAACAAGCACATACACAATGAAAAGTAAACACTTTTTTTCTGAATGTAAAAATACAACCATAAATGAAACTATTTATCAACCACACATCACAAACATCAACGGCGACACTGAAAATATCACTAACTTTCAACATCGTTACTCCATAATCAACATCAAGGAGGACTATTAAACAGAGACACGTAAAATAACCATATAACAGTTTAGGATAAACAGAAATATCATTCTATGCTACAAGACCAGCAAATAAATGACAACGTGCATCATTCATGCGGCAACACATAACTGTGGATCATGGACAATTTCACAATCTAATGGACCTAATCTACGCTATACGTCAAGATGACCGATTTAGGGAGCATTTGGGGAACATCACACAGCACTCATACAAGTTTGTTTCTAATAATTTCAATTCTTTGGGCCATAAGGGGTTCAAAGTTGTGTGCGTCACTGCTATAAGATCAGGTTTCTCAGACGCTTCACTTATTATAAAGATTCAGAGCCTGTTAATTCCCACTATGGGGCGTATCCATTCAGCGGGAATCATAATGTGGATGCCACGGCTTAACTTAAATATTCTTGTCTCCTGTTAGCTTTGGCTACACATTCCTCTTTTCTCATGTCATAATCTTTAACTTCTTGAACCGAAGCGTCGGTAAATTTTGTTATGTCATACTCTTGCTTATTTCATTGATATGTGTCTTAGTTGTTATTATTGTATTATTACATTTCTTTTCGCCGAATTTCCCCCGATTATTTCTGAGACCAATTATTCTCTGCCAGGTATACATGCTTGTTTTTATAAATGGGGAGAACCGTTGAGGCCACTAAGACGATTACACAAACAGACACACATAGTATTATTTGGCGCTCACAGAAGAAGAAGAAGGAAATAGAGATTAGAAGACGCACTAGACAATATAAAATATGAAAGCTATAATAGTTACAGACGGGGATCGAACCTGTCGCCTCCAAATGATGACGGCGCCTCGCTGCAGGAACAAGTGTACTTCGACGCTTCCTTTGTTTTTATAGTGTGTCCATGAATTTAAAATTATAATATTCATAATTTTTTTTTTCACAACTCTGCAATCTAATATAAACATGAATTTAATATGTTTCATATTTTTATTTCTTGCCCATCTGTTTAATAACTTCCGAAGGAGAAACCTACCAGAGGTCTGTCAATTGTTAGGACTATAGTATTTTGTAAGACCGAATGCACGGATTATTAGGTGGCCAATCTTTCCCTCCCTCAGCGGACGAGGAGCGCTGGAATCGAACACTTGTCCGACCACGCTAATGACGTCAGAGTAACACTCTAACGTTTACACCACCGCCCTTGCAAAACTTTACACTGGTATCTTCTTCGCCGTCTTCTGTTGTCTTCCCCCCCCCCCCCCTTACATAACGCTAATTACTCTTTTCTATTATTTCCTTGTTTTGTCCACTTTTTTTCCCCCACAATATTCTCCCAGCTCTTTCAACACTCACATCTTCACTGCCTCGGGGTTCTTCATTATCATACTGTTCATTGAAATATAACAACAAGGAAAGATGGCAATAGAAAAATTATTAGCCAGCGTGGTTCTAGCAGAGAGTTCAGTGAGTACTTGGAGAAACAGCGTGCATTTCTATTGCGATAAGAAAATTCGTCTTAAGAGAGTAAATTCTAGAAAGTCCTTGCTCTAGAAATCAGGTTGATGATAAACAACCACATTGGGAAAATTATTTTTTGGCAAATATGACGCAACACGGGCAGTGTTTTATGAAATATGAAACCTCTGGACAGATCTTTGTGATGTCTAATTGCATTTTTAGTCTATAATTAACCTGGCCTACGGTGATGGCGCAGTTCGATCCCTTTTCCGGAGGGACCAAAGCGCAGTTAATTTGCAAAAGAAGTATGTTGCATATACGGTATAGGATGTAACAGTCAACTCCAGCAATCGTTGGCTGCTTGTGACATCTGGGCAAGTTTGCGTTCAATAGTTTGCCATTGCTTTCTAAACGATCGGCACTCATACCATTGCATGGAAACCAATGCAAGGTGGTCTGCTTCCTAAATACCCGCAACTATGTTTCGAACGCGGTATGTGGGATTACGAATTGCGATCGTAACTCATTCTCAAAAAAGCGTAAACGGCAAGGAATAACCGCATTCTAGAAATAGCTTATTCATTCATTTATTCAGTAGCATGTCCTTTGCAGAACATAGCTCCCTTACAACCTTCTGGAAAACGTCTCGACCATAAGCAAGATGTCCCATGTCCGATACACCCATCTGGAGATCATCCGCTACATCCTGCACCCATCTTCTCTTTGACCTTCCCCTTTTCTCTTCCCAGGCATATACACCTCCATTATTGTTCTCTCCAAACTATCAGTATCATGACGTTTCAAGTGACCAAAGCTGTTTATGAATTCTTGACACGTTTACGTTCAGTAGTTTGCCATTGCCTTCTAAACGACATGCAGACATACCATTGCATGGAAACCAACGTAAGGTGGTCTGCTTCCTAATCGCCCGCAGCTATGTTTCGAACAAATTGGTAACGCCTTCGCCACAGAACGGCAACGTCAGAGGAACTAACAGTAAATTACGCGTAAGACAAAATGCTCAGACAAAATGCTCAGAAGACAAAATGCTAATGTCAATGATATCCCTGGAGGACAAATTTAATGCAGATTTGAACGTGTCTCTACTGGTTTAATAAGTGGTCTTAACTTACAGTCACTAAACGAACACACCTTGCTACTTCTTCTTCTTCTGTTTTCGTCCGGAATGTTGTTTTAGACGCAATCGCTTTGTGCATGTTTACAGCAAAGCTGAGATATTTTCACATTTCGGCGGACACATCCGACTCTTCAGACATTTGTTGACCCTTGTTTACCTTTCCGGGAATCCTCAGTTTAATTTAATAGTGTTTACAAGAGTTCTGCTTCAAAGACTACAGGAATGAAGATAACACGATTGCGGGGAAACGCATAAGAAACAGCGCTAACTGATTTTTAAATAACAGAACACAAAAAATGTTCAGGCCAGCAAAATCATTTTAAAAATACAATATTGTGAGTAAAAGCACTGCTCCAAGCAACCGTATTCATGATCATGATAGTTCTGTTTACACAAAGAAATACATTCAATATGTGAACAAAGAAATTCATACCTCGACTCATACTTATACGAAGGAGAGTAAAGAAATAACGGAAATTGTATTATAAAATACATGAAGACATATAGGCAGCGGAAAATCTTAATTTAGGGCACACACTGACACATAATCAATGTCCCATGTAGGCATTGTGAGGATCCAGCAGTTAGCGCAAGACGTTGGTTGGTTGATTGTCGCTGTACGACAATGCTTGCCCTTATATGGATGCATATAATTAATTATACCATGTGCTCTGAAATTTGAGGTCTTGAAACATCTAGCATATAATCCAGACATGGCGCCATTGGACTGTCACTTGTTGAGACCCCTGAAAAAGCATTTCGGAGGTCAGAGTTTTGCATATGGCGAAGAGGGAAATTTATTTGAAGGCTCCATAAACAATGCTTTTCCCTTAAAAAAGCATCAGCAAGCAAGCGAGCAGGTGGACCATGTTTGCTGCTATGCAGTAGGACTGTGTTGCGAAATAAAACACACATAATTTCTGATTCAGAATATTGTAGAAAAAGGCTATTCGTAAAATGTTTATCAGATAATGACTTCTCTTCGCAGTAGTACATTGAGCTGTCTGTCCGTCCGTCCGTCCGTCCGTCTGTCTGTCTGTCTGTCTGTCTGTCTGTCTGTCTGTCTGTCTGTCTGTCTGTCTGTCTGTCTGTCTGTCTGTCTGTCTGTCTGTCTGTCTGTCTGTCTGTCCGCATGTTTGTCTGTGTGTTTGTCTGTCTGTGTAACTCTCTCTACACACACACACACACACACACACACACACACACACACACACACATATATATATATATATATATATACACACCTGTCGGCTTGCTGCATCCTTGACTCTCCTCCCTCCCTCCCTCCCTCTCTCCCTCCCGCCCTCCCTCCCTCCTTCCCTCTGCCAGCATTACTTTTTAATCTGCCTGTCTCTGTGTGTGGACGATTTCTTGTTTGATCGGTCCTTTCATCCACATGCCCACCTGCCTGTCTGCGTGTATATCTGTTATTTGTATGCACGTTCTCCATTCATGTACTCACTCAGGAAGCTTTTACTCAGTGATTTCATTTCCTCTCATTCCTGTACATAGGTCCCCTTATCCATCACAAGAAATCCAGAAAGTACAACCCACCGATGTGCAATGTAGAGGAAGGACAAAATGAAACCACAAAATAATAGCATAATGTCGGAAGCCTTGAAATGTGACCAACATCAATGAATTATCATAATCAGCCACATCAAGAAGATTTTGCTAAGAATCTCCATTCAAAGAGTTAGGAAGAAAATGCAACCGGATACAGAGAAATATTAATATGGGTTCAACTAGGGGTAGAATTGAATTGTAAGAAGACACATATTATGGTCGTCATTGGGAAGAAGAAAATACCACAATGTAATATACAAGTAAATGGGCATATTATTAAACAACCGAATCGATACAGTTACCTCGGAACAGTCATAACATCTGCTTGATGATGTTTGAAGATATTAGAACAAGAATTGTCATTGCGAAGGTAGCCATTTGCAAGATGAAAAACATACTGACCAATAAAAAAAGATTTCAATTGAAACGAGAAAAATATTGTTGAAATGCTACATATAACCTGTATTTTTGTATGGATGTGAAGCGTGGACAATGAGCAGACAAGCTGAAAATCATCTGATGGCTGTGAAAATGTGGTTTTGAGGAAAATGCAAAGCATACCATTGAAAGACAGAAAAACCAATAAACAAGTCCTACAAGAAACAAATTATTAGAGACATTAGACGTAAACACTCACATTTTTGGGCATGTTATGAGAAGAAATAAATTGGAGAAGTTGGTGACAACTGGCAAGATCGAAGGGAAGAGACTAAGGGGAAGACCGAGAAGTAAATACCTGGATGGCTTGGCCACGTGGCATGGTCGAGACAGAAACACGGAGCTGATCCACGACATTGGTGATCGAGTGAGATGGCGAAACATGGCCGCCCACGCTTATCGGCATGGCACATGATGAATGGGTGGATTGTGGGTTCATAGAAAGCAAAAGTACACTAAATGCTGTGTATTTACTAAGAACATTAATTGAACGTTCTATAGAAGTAAACACAGGCGAACATCTTTGCTTCATTGACTACACAAAGGGGGACTGAGTGGTCTCGATGTATGGTGTCCGCCTCGAGTGTTGGAGGTCCCGGGTTCAGGCCCCGGTGAGGACCGGGAGTTTATTTAAAAAATCCACCTGGACTTCTAGTAATAAAATTTCCCCTGGTCTCTGGGTAGTGAGACGGACGCCCGTGTGTATTGTTGCGCACGTAAAAAATTCCTTCGCAGTTGGAAATCGAAAAAGAGTAGCCTAACGGCGCTGCCCGGGCAAAATTTCGAGTTAAAAATCTACACAAAGTGTTTCAGGATCCTCGCCGATGCAACGGAGTTCGTGCATTGAGCTGAGTTTCTCCAGACTCAGGTTTGTGTTAGGAGGAAAACGGAGCACTTATGGGTTACACCCGTGTGCCGTGATGTTGATCCATCGACTAAACTAAACTAAACTACACAAAGGGCTTCGATAAAGTAAGACGTGTCAACTTGATGCAGATGCATACTAATCTACAAATTTATGGGAAAGACCTTAGACTTATACAAAACATATATTGGAAACAACAAACTGCCATAAAAGATTGATGATGAAGAATGCCAATATCAGCCTATTATCAATGTCAAAACTGGACTTTATCCTAATTACACCTTCGCAAAATCAACACCTGCGAAATGAGATGCCTGAGGAGAGCTGCCAACTTAACAATTCGAGAACTAGTAAGAAATGCTACTATCAGACAGACTGTGGGATCAACACCTTGTGCCACATTTATTGAAAGACAGAAGATCAAGTGGTTTGGCCATGTCGTTAGAATGCAACATCAGCAGCTACCATCACTGGCCTTACACCAAAGATCATCTGCGACGAGACCACGAGGACGTCCAAGAAGAAAATGGATTGACGACATCAGAGACATTGTACAACCACACGGAATGACACTATCCAGTGCCGTCCACCGGGCGCTGGAACGCAAATTATTCCTCCCCACGGCGCTTGACGGCAGAAGTGGAAGATGATGATGATGATGATGATGATGATGATAATGATGATGATGATGATGATGAAGGAAGGTGTGCGACAGGGGTGTATAAAGACCCTAGTTCTTTTTCCCTTAACAGTGAAAATATTTCTAGAAATTTAGAGGTTCTTAGAGGAATCACCGTTGGAGGACGTAACATCAATAACACTAGATATGCGGATGATACAATATTGATTGCAAACAATGAACATGATCTGCAACAATTAGTAGATTCGTTTGTTGTACACAGTGAACAACTAGGGTTATAATTAAATTGTGAATTATCAAACTGATCTTATGAATGGATCAAAACCGCAGTCTGATTAGAGAAATTAGACGTAGACAGTTATAATTTATTGGACACTTTATGAGAATAAATAAACTAGAGAACCTGGTGACAACTGACCTTAATGGCTTAGCCACATGGTATGGTCGACACACGAACACACAGCTGACCCACAACTGTGGTTATTGTGTAAAATGGCTCAAAAAATGGCATGGCGCATGATGATGATGACTGGTAGGAAACAAGATGAATAGTGAAGAAATAGAAAGCGTGAGAGATAGAACTCGAGCAATAGTAATTAAGGGAATTAAGGGGTCGGGATGCGTTTGAAAAAAAGTTACAGTGACGGAGATGGATCGAATTAAGATATATGATGGACACTCATTTTCAGATACTAGTTTTCAAACAAAACATTTGTAGAGATACATACACACATGAGTACTATTTACCTCCACATTTTGAGGCAGACAGGGAATATTTAGCCACTGGTTGAAAAAGGGAGAGTAAGAAACGAAACGAATTGAGAAAACGCATTCACCGCACAAGACTGAGGTTGAAACATGAAACATACATACAGACATACGTGCATTTACAATAACACGATTCTACTTCACCCACAGGCGGAGAATGTTCTAGATGCTGTCTCGCTTCCAGGCCGTGTTTTCAGGGACGGGAAAATTGAGGGCAGCGGGATGAAACTGTGACAGGAAACAGACACAAGCTGACAGGAGATGGACAGGACTAATCTACGGAATTGTTGAACAGCTCAAAAGAAGATACACCGAGTTGTCTGGTGGCCCGCCACCAGATGGAGAAACCTTGGTGCATTAAAGGATTATCAGTGTCTCGTAGCTGTGCTTGTGGTAAATTGGGTATTTATTTTTCTCGCCAGGGACCAGATTGCAGACGTTGATTACCATCATCTTTCATTTGCGAAGAATCATTGTGTTTAAGCTTAGTAAATGAACGGGCGAAGAATTATTGGAAAGTGTCAGACAATGATGGAAGTAGTTAATAAGATTATACAGGTTGATTGGTTGATTGGATGGTTGGGTGGTTGGTTGGTTGGTTAGTTTGGTTGATTTGTGGGTTGGTTGGTTGTGTATATGGTTGGTTGTTTGGGTGGTAGTTTGGCTGTTTGTTAATTGGTTGAGTGGTTGGTTGGGAGGTTGATTGGTTGTTTGACTGGGAGTTTGGTTAGTTTGTTGGGTGGCTGGCTGACTGGAAGGCTGATAGTTTGGGATGTTGGCTATAGGTTGGTTGGCTTGGAGTTTGGTTGGTTGGTTTATTAGTTGTTTGGGTGGGTGGGGGTTGGTTGGTTGGTTGGGTAGTTGGCTGACTGAAAAGTTAATATGTTGGGATGTTGGCTAGGGGGTGGGTGAGTAGGTGGATGATTGGTTGGGTGGGTGACTGAGACGTTGGTTGCTTGATTGATTGGTTGGTTGGGACATTGTTTGGGTGGTTGGGTAGTTGGTTGAGTGTTTGGCCAGTTGGGTGGTTGGTTTGTGGGATGTTAGTTAAGTGGTTAGTTGGTTGATTTAGTAGTTGGCAGGGTGATTGGTTGATTGGGTGGTTGGCTGGTTGGTTTATTAACTGGTTGTGTGGTTGCCTGTTTGTAAATAAACTATGTTACTATTAAGTCAAATTAATCGACGGTCGGGCCGTGTATGTCCAAAAAAAAAAAAAGACTTGAATGTATTGAGATGAAGTTATTTTAGAGACGTTTGACCCGAACTGGTAGCAACATACCATCCCAGCTGTGACTGTTTTTCCGAGTTCTCATTCCCCGCTCCAGACTCTGCAAAGATGTATATCATGATGTAATCACATCATTTCTTACTATTGTAACCAAGCCTAAAATGGAATGACGTGAGACCTGGCCACTTACTAAGCACGCTGAAAAGCGCACAAATACCCTGGAGCATACATGTTATAGACAGGTTCTAAGAATATCTTCGACACAGAAAAGGACAAATTGAATCCAAACTACAAGAGCTTAATAATGAAGAAGGTTAACCACTAAAGACGTTAAAACAAAGAGAATTGAAAAAAATTGTGTTCACTTGAAACGTCATAACAGTTTGGAGAGAACAGTAATGGAGGGGTATATGCCCGGGAAGAGAGGAAGGGGAAGGACAAAGAGAAGATGAGTGCAGGATGTGGCAGATGATCTCCAGATGAGTGTATTGGACGCAGGAAATCTTGCCTATGACCGTTTATTTTCCGGAAGGCTGTTATGGGTGTAACTGAATGACTGAATGAATGTTAGATATCCTAGTTAAAATCTGCAAACTGAACTAGCAAAGATTTCTTAATTTAAAGTGAAATACAATACAATAATAACACCCCCCCCCCTCCCACACACACACAAACACACACACACACACAATAAATAAAAACTACTATGACAATAAGTCTCCGTTTCAGAAATCTGCTACGGTTATTTGAAGTGTTGGGGATATCACATTGTGTAAGCCTGATGGCACAGTTGGATTAGATGACCAGTCTTTCTCTCTTGTAAAAAAACGTTGATAACTGACATAGAACTCGTATCTGAACTATTGTTTCGTTGTATCACTGGTAACATAAGTTAACTGTTATAGTAGCTATTACATGGCCTCCGTACTTGAAAATTCGTTTCTCTTGTCTTTTCCTGTATTTGAACTAAACCGGTATCATCAATGGCGTGTCTCGTGTGAGCAGCGCTGTACAGTATGAAAATTACAAGAGAAGTATATCACCATGTTACATTACGCACTCAACTGAGATGCATGTGTGATATTCTAGTAGTCTGTGATGCGTGGACACGTGTTGAGTCGACTTGCTTCTTTATAATTCCAATTGCCAGGGAATTATTAACATGCGCAACGTGTGCACGGGACATAAGAGATTTTCTATCTTTTACGAGACGGCTAGTTGTAGATATATTGCTTGTGGGATATAAAATAAATACATGTGTGCATATCATTTACAGGACATCGCTGTCAACATTAGCATCTTTCAGCTGATTGCTGATTTCTTGACAAGATTACGCTCAGTAGTTTGTCATTGCTTTCTGAGCTACCGGCTCACATACCCCGTAAGTTACCGACACGACTAGAACCGCTACCGATTCTTGCCGTCGTCGCGTTACTCACGACGAGAGTATACGGGATTACGGAGAAAGTCGCTAACACCTAGGCCAGGGAGACCGGCTTTTGGAATATAGAGAATACTTATTTAAAGAAGTCACACGTAGAGTGTCCGTAGCAACACAGAGGTTTAAAAAAAGTATGTTGCATATCATTCACAGGACGTCGTAGTCAATTTCAGTATTTCTTGATTGTGATTTCTTGGCAAGTTTGCATTCATTAGTTGACCATTGCTATCTGAACTACGGGCACACTTACCATTAAATTAAAACCAGTGTAAGAGCGTCAGCTTCCAAATCGTCGGTTCTGTGTTTAGAACACGGTATGCGTCGCCACAGCCCCAGCACTAGCAAATAAATGAGTCCAATGTTTGAGAACACGTATCTCTCAAGCGGTAACATGTGGATGTGTGTCATTGAATATATCGCAGTCATCAATGAAGATAATCCTGGGTTTTGCAATTGCATGTTACGAAAAGATATTGGAATACCGCAGACCAGCAAAATGAAAAAAAAAAATCAAATTCTGACATTCTGCAGGATTTTATCGTTCCTGAAACTTGGCTCAAAAACATCGTGAAGTCTTGAAAACTGAAATACTGGTCTGTATTAAAAGTCAATATGGTTGGGAAGAACATTGGCGGAAGGTATGGTTCCCGGAAGAAGTAGCAAGGGTTGAGCTGCACGAAAATGTACACAGGACATTGAAGGTACTAAAGGTTGTGAATGCTTGAGGTAGGGAACTGGCAAACTTTTGAGTTTCTTCTGTTTGAAGTCAATATGAGAGAGACGTACTGCAAGGGATCATATATATATATATATATATATATATATATATATATATATATATATATATATATATATATATATATATATATATATATATATATATATATATATATATATATATATATATATATATATATATATATATATATATAGAGAGAGAGAGAGAGAGAGAGAGAGAGAGAGAGAAAGAGAGGGACAAAAGACATCGATGGCGTGAATTGTTTCTTGGCGCAAGTAAGAGCACTGGAACTCTCACAAAGCTTTACAGCAAGCACGGACTAGAAGCTAACCAACGCACTTGCATACCTTCATCCAGGGGGTAAAAAGACACACCAAGATTACGAACTTTCCGTTTAGTATCCTGCACTAAAAAAAAGCCACACATGTTGTTTGAGGTAACATAGGTTTCTAAGTTCGTATTCCACTCAAAGAGACTGTTGCCATTCACTTACCACCCTGATTAAACCTTTCGGGTGTCTGTTGGAGAGGGTTTCCAATTACATTTCCCGAACCCCTGTCTGAGTTCTTCAATTTCTATAGCCTTATCGAGTTGTAAGAACAGTGTTTGAACATGGCCGTCAGCAAATCCAATAATGGTATTATAAGAGTTATCCGGAGGTCTGCTAAACCAGGTTATACTATGGTATTTGCCCGATGCTATAAGTTAAAGTTAATCTTGTGGTAAATACTGATATTCGAATGGAAAATGACAAGAATTCTAAGTGTGCTTGAGTACTGACTTATTAGGTCCTATGGTCTGGCTTCTTTATTCTTAGGTATAGTTTCATAAGCGTTGTCCTGTGGTAAATAGCTAGTTTAAAACTCTAAGTGTGTGTGTGTTAGTGAGTGTGTGTAAGACACAGAGAGAGAGAGAGAGAGAGAGAGAGAGAGAGAGAGAGAGTGGACAGAAGAGAGGAACGAAAGAGAGTGATTGAAAGAGAGCGAGTGGATATAGAGAAAGAGAGAGGGGAGAAAGATAAAAGGATTAGAGATAGCGAGAGAGAGAGAGAGAGAGAGAGAGAGAGAGAGAGAGAGAGAGAGAGAGAGAGAGAGAGAAGATAGCGGGAAAGACAGGAAAGATTGAGAGAGAGGGGGAGATAGAGGTAGAAGTATGCATAAAAGATGGGGATTCAAATGAAAACCTTACAAGTGTGATATAAATTACAATAAGGACCCCATTGCCCTGTAACATGTCAATTTTGTTGTTACTGATGTCAAGAGTAATTAGCACGCGACATCACGGTGCAGGCGAATACGGTGATGTCATAAAGACAGTTTAAAGATGCAGCACAATAGAGTAGATTTCTGTTATCCGTTTTTTTTTTCCATCAGTGAAGGTGTGAGCACCTTAGACATTCATCGGCAAATGAAGGTCCAGTATGGTAATGCATGCCTGTTAGGCCAGCAAGTGTATGATTGGAGTAGGAAGTTTCAAAGAAATCCATGACCAAAGCACAGCCAAGAGAATTGTCTACAGGAGACCAAGCACTTCATCGGCGCTGGATGGCTTGCATTGAAAAATGCAACATTTCTTGTTTACCTTTTCAGAATATATTAACCCCCCCCCCCCCCCCCACACACACACACCCACCCACCCACGCACGCACGCACGCAAGCACGTACGCACGCACGTACGCACAAAGACATTTAAGGTTTTAATTTGAAACCGCTTCCAGTATGTGTGTGTGTGTTTATTTGTATGTGTGTGTGTGCATATATATATATATATATATATATATATATATATATATATATATATATATATATACAGAGAGAGAGTGAGAGAGAGAGAGAGAGAGAGAGAGGAGAGGGGAGATAGAGGAGTGATAGAGATAGGAAGAGTTTAGAAAGAGAGAGGTGGAGAGAAGAGATACAGAAATGCATGGACACAAAGAGTTAGTGAGTTAGTTAGTCGCAGTTCCAACTTCACGGCAACGGGTCGTCCACATATTGCTCCGTTCCTGTGCCAGTGAATATCACAAAATGCTCCTAACTGACCCATGTGAACACAAAGAGAGAGAGAGAGAGAGAGAGAGAGAGAGAGAGAGAGAGAGGGAGAGAGAGAGAGAGAAGCCTACTTTTCATGCCATGAACGTATTGAGTATATGGGCTATCCCTATTCATTGTAGGCCAGTTAGCACTCAATGAATGGTGTGGTCTGTATCACGCTATCTTTCATCATCATCACTATCATCATCATCATCAAGTACCTTGCCGACCAGTGTGACCAATCATGCAATTGAACATCTTGCGATCTCCGTCAGCTTGTATCAATTCGTGCACTGACACCCGTCCGTCCCTCGACACAGCTCGTTTCCTCTCTGTGTGTCTTTTTCATGAAACTTTCCAGTTGTCAGAATATGTTCGTGGTTTCATCCTCTCATAGTGTGAGCATCAGGTCACCTTTAATTTCCAGAACGCGTTTTGGTATGCATGGTGTGTGTTAAAGATGGTCATTAACAGCTTACAACTGGGCAGTGTGTATTAAATCAGCCAGTCGCTGCATCCGTCTATGTGGTTGGAAGCACGATTGTGTCTGATGTGACTTTTTGGATGTATTCATATATATATATATATATATATATATATATATATATATATATATATATATATATATAGAGAGAGAGAGAGAGAGAGAGAGAGAGAGAGAGAGAGAGAGAGGGGGAGAGAGATCGGCGGAAGCTTACCACATATGCGCTATCCTTTTCCTCGATTCTCAGTGAAAATGTTCCTGCTTGATGGTATCTGTAGCAGCCTGAGTTGCCCATACGTTTTCTCCAACCATGGATCCATATGAATTAAAGATGCTGACGCACGAAAACACATACACACACAAACATAAACACACACGGGAAGTACAGTTACAATGATTAATGTGTATTGTGTGTAATTACGCTTTTATAATCTCCCACCAACCTTTGATCATTTGTCAAAGAACAAACATTCATCAACAAACCGAACAGCGCAATCTGGACAGAGCGAAGACAACAGGGAACCTGAAATAATACGACACTATTTCACCCAAGAGAATTGCAGCAATCAAGATTATAGCAAACATTGCCTCGCCACGCAACCTGCAGATGGGTCCTTCGTCAGGAAAAAGAATTGAAACAGGCACCGGTCAATGTGCGGACGCGATGCGTGTAATCGATAGCAGATACTTCCATGACTAGGCATCGGGGAGCTAGGGAAGATTGCACGTTTTCCCACTCGAGATTTCATTGCTCCGTGGTCAGTGGGGGATTACCGGAAGAAGCTGGGATTTATTGCACCTGTAAAGACACATTGCCCTCGTTGCTGTCTCCAGGGCTGTAGAATTAGTCTAGTATTGACAATGGTTAGGATGAGATTGTTATTTCGGGGGTAGAGAAGTCAGGGAGTGCTTAAAAGAAGGGGTAATTTAGTCTTCTTCGTCTTCTTTGTCTTATTCTGCTTCTCCATCTTCTTAAGATGTGATCTGTCTATCTATGTATGTCGCGCATTAATGCTTTAACTATTTATTTTGAATTGTACCTTGAAGTCAATCAAAATCACTATTCAGATTCCGTGACTTTCTTATAACAATCTCAATACTTTAATGACCCCCTAAATCACTAGTCTCGTACTGGAGATCTTGACATATATTCCCCGTATTTTGTTTTTCATGGGTGAAACAAATGTTCTTCCTGACTATAAGAAATCGACATCCCTATTTCTTTCTATTGAGCACACACCCATCAGTGTTTACTAAAGCATTATGAAAACGGATGTCTTGACATAAAAAGAGTCATACATGGACAAAAAGACATTTACAGAATCACAAATGAATTCAGGGGACTATAAATATTCTCAGGCGAAATCCAAAGTCCCCGTTTTTTAACAAACGTACCCCGGGAGGATAACTTGGCCAACAAATGCCTGAATAAGCCGGATGTTTCGGCAGAAATGTGCAAATATCGCAGCTTTCCTGTAAACTTTCACAAAGCAATTACGTCTAAAACAACATACCGGACGAACGCAGAAAAAGAAGAAGAAGAAGAAGAAGAAGAAGAAGAAGAAGAAGAAGAAGAAGAAGAAGAAGAAGAAGAAGAAGACGCAAACCAAACTACACCTGCGTGATCAAATATAATAAAAAGTATAACATATAGTTCTTTGTATCCTAATTTTAGTTTCAACAAGGTTGTAATAATGATAATTGTCATGTGTCCGGTCCCCACCAAAAGCTTCGTTTATTTTAAACAGTCACATAATAACTTACGGGCGCTGGGACCTCGATAACCTCTCCCCACGACATCGAACGGCATAAGGGGCCTGCAACACAACAACAAAATAATACTATCTTTGAAATAATGTGTATTTTAAATTTAAATACACGTAGTTTCCGTGTTGTATCTTCATTAACAGCTAGCTGTATGTAAGTGTGTCTCCTTATTTCTGTACATTCAAAAATCAAATTAACACACACACCTCTTATTGGGTCTAGTGCTACCACGATGGAAGCAACAAGGCCCAGCATACGCAAATCATATTATTATTTAACGGGGCATAATATTAACTTAGTTGTGCGCATTTCCTCGCCATGTATTATACAGATATTCTGATGTGGCGACTTTATTCTGATAGCTTTTTTTTTTCTTCAATCGCTCGCTTTGAACTCAATCGTAGTCCATAAACGTGCAACTACTTCTGGTACGATAGAATGATTTGTGCGTAGGGGTTAGCTTTCCCTATTACCAGTGTCCCTTGCCATCAGACGAACCCGCTCCGACTTCTGGGGCACTTATAATTTACGTTCCCGAATCAAGGAGACGTCTGAACATTTTAATCTAGCTGTCCCGCTAAAACAGCATTCGGATAGTTATAAATGTAGTATGTACATTGGCTTAATTTACTTGTCCAATTATATTTCAAACTGGCGACAGATTTTCAAAGTGCCAAGTGTTTTAGAACGCGAAGAGCATCGTACAATACGTCTTATGAATCACATGACAAATCTGTTACTGAGAATAATTATGAAAGAAATAGGAAACAAGTTAAATCAGAAATTAATGATGAACAGTATGGATGTGTAGACAGAAAGGGTACAAACGATGCTATGTATATATTCTCAGGACACTATTAGAAAAAGCTATAGAATGAAAACATATACGTACTTATGCTTTATAGATACACACAAAAGCATTTGACGATGTGAAACATGAGGAAAAAATTATAAAATTACTGAAGCAACTGAAAATTGACGGCAACGTTCTGCTAATAAAAGAGAACATAAATTGGCAGCAAACAGCAGCCATAAGAATCAACAACCTGTTAAGAATATTTCACTTTGTAAAGGAGGACGTCAGACAAAAAGGTTATGTAATCTCTCCTGATTTATTCTCATTGTATAGTGAACATATAATGAGATCTATAGAAAATATGTCATGCATCCAGGTTAGTGACATAATTTAAGTAACTTGCCATATACTGATGACACCCTCTTGATAGCAACAAGCCATAAGAAACTACAGGAAATGATAGAGAAAGCGGTTGTAGAAAGTTAATGAAATGGGTGTTAGCTTGAATAATAGAAAGACAGAAGTCACGGTGATATCACAGAAACAGACTGCGTCTAAATGTGCTGTAAAACCTCATCTACTGCCTAAAGTACGTTGCGGTTAGGACATGGGGTCTTGAGCCTTAGGAATTAAGACCGCCTGGATAGTGCAGACGCCAAGAACTGTGCAGGTTAGGGTTTTCTTTTTGTTCTCGACATAACGAAATCTACACCCTACCGAGGATTTGAATGCGGGTCTCCCGTAGGAGAAGCTGGCATTCTAGCCACCAGCCTAAATGTGCAATTAAAGTACGAGTAAATGACATTATTTTGGGGGAAAGTGTATAAATTCAGATATCTAGGCTTATGGATAACGTCAGATGGAAGATGCATCACTGAGATAAAGAGCAGAATAGTCAAGCACACGCCGAAACTTATCAATTGAAGAACATTGTGTGTAATAAAGCCTTGCCCTTGAAACTAAGTAAAAGAGTTCTTGCATGTTACATAGAACCAATTTTAACATACGGCGGCGAATCCTGAACCAGTCGCAAAAATCTCTGGAAGCCTTGGATATGTTGTTTTATAGAAGAATGCATAAAATTAATTGGCCAGTCAAAATGAGCAATCTGGAAATTTCGAGGGAATCTAAATCGCAAAGACAAGTTATCACAAACACCAGGAAGAAGAAGTCATAAGTTTGTTGTTGTTGTTGTTTTTTTTTTTTTGCCACATTATGAGAAGATCAAAACTAGAACGTGCTGTGATAATCGGAAAGATGTGAGGAAAGAGAGATAGAAGAAGACAGCCTGAGAACATTCTTGACATTCTTGTGCATGGCAATGAGAGGAGTTAACACACGAATTCGTCCAAGCCGTCGGGAATCGCAGTTTGTGGAGGGATGTGATCGTCCACGCCAGTCGGTAAGGCACTGGTTGATGATGATGAATTTCATACTTTTATATTTCTACTTTCTATTATTTTGTTTTTATCAGCAAACAATAAAGTAAAACGTGTTTCATGTCCTTTTTAAGGACATGCGGCTGCGAATCCTGAACTAATCGCAAAAATCTGTGGAAGCCTAGAAGATGTTATTTTATAGAAGAATGCATAAAATTAATTGGGCAGTCAAAATTAGCAATCTGGAAATTTTGAGGGAATCTAGATGAGGGAATCTAGATTAAGGACGTTGCAATTAACCTCACAATTTAATCCATCCATCCATCATGTGCCATGCCGATAAGCGTGGGCGGTCATATTTTGACATCTCACTCAATCACCAGAGTCATGGATCAGCTCCGTGTTTCTGTCTCGACCATGCCACGTGGACAAGCCATCCAGGGATTTATTTCTCAGTCATCCCCTTGGTCTCTTCCCTTCAATCTTGCCAGTTGTCAGCAAGTTATCCAAGTCATTTCTTCTCATAACATGCCCGCAAATGTTGACTGTCTTCTTCTAATGACTCTGATCAGTTTACGATCTTAGTTGTTTCTTAAAGGACTTGTTTATTGGTTTTTCTGTATGGCCATGGTATTCTTTGCATTTTCGTCAGAAACCACATTTCCACAGCCATCAGATGTTTTTCAGCTTGACTGCTTATTTTCCACGCTTCACATCCATACAAAAGTACAGGTTCTATGTAGCACTTCAACACTCTTTTTCACGTTTCAATTGATATCTTTTTATTGGGCAGTATGTTTTTCATAATGCAAACCGCTACCTTCGCAATGGCAATTCATGTTCTAATCTCAGCATTTAATGTCTGTTTGTGATTTACTGAGCAATTTTACGTTTAATAATTGGCCATTGCTTTCGGAACGGCCGACGCCTATACTTTTAAAATGATCGCACAGCGATCTGATACCAAATCCTCTGGGGTTGATTTCTAATCCTCTGCCCGGTGTGACGGGGAATTGTGGTACTACGTTAATTAACACCAAAGCCACAGCTGCCGGCCAGTAAATACTAGGTGTAGAATATTCTTGAAAGTATGGCATCCATAGATGTTTCGTAATAAAAAATTTACCCTTAAGCTGGATATGAATTCTAATATCTTTAGATTACGAACCGGGCACCTTAACTCAAGCGACCTTGTTTCCCTGCAATATATACTTGTATTCTTACTGGAAATTTTCGAGTCTTAATCCATCTCTATTGACGTCTTTCAAAGATAAATCCATCTCTGGCTTCCTATCTAGCAATCTTCTCATGTCGAATAATGTTGATTAAGGGGATGTATATTCCTCGTTCGCTCATCTGAGTGTAAAATATGTTGTGTCAAAGCCTACAGTCCGTGTGTGATATCCGCCTCCTTAGGGCTACACATCCGGTTTCAGCCATCAGATTGCTGTCTTTAGCCTGTGACTGACCTCATGCCCATGTAAGGCAATGGGCAATTTTAATTCAGAGATTCAGTTTTCCAAGAAAGATTGAGTTCCTGATTACAAGTTTTATATTCTGGGAAAACTCCGATATGTGACACTATATACTCTTTTCTTTACCCTAACTGATATGAGATAGCCACGGGCTACTTATTTCCTGTCAAAAGCTATGTTTTGCGCATGTCGTAGGAGTCTAACCGGTAATTGAAACTTGTCTTCACATCAAGCCAATGACATGAAAGTACGAGGTCGTTAAATAGCAGAGGATCATGTAACACGCCTTAAGGTTTATTTGACTTATGGTGGTAGATCCCATGTTTTATAGGTCATCGGCATTTTTGGGTAATAGTTGCTATCAGGGAATGCACCTCTTGGGGGAATTTTGCCTATGGACAAGGGGGAGGTAGTCGTGCGCTTGTGGAACAAGGTGGAGAAGGCGGAGGAACATATTGAGAACCCATATGTGGAAAGAATGAGATTGCGGGGGATTGGCAGGGGTTCTGGAAGAATCTCAAAACTGAGAGGGAAGACCAGGAGAATTTTATTCAGATAGCGGTGGGTACGATTAGCAGTATGACTCTTCGCTGGCTGTTGAACGAGGGGACGGAGCACGTATGGGAATGTCCTGAGTGCAGTGATGTCGGTTCTTGACTCAACTCAACTCAACTCAACTCAACTTTTGGTAATAGGTAATTATCACACCAGCCGCCTTTAGTTCCCACGACAATTTCTGGTACAGATTTAGGCTGGACTTAACTGGGAACCCAGGTCACTTTCAAAATTCGAATCAGTTCAGATGCGGATTGGGCCTACGACCGCCATGACGCAAACGAGAGCCTAGCTACTATGCTACCTCAAGCCATACATTAATCTAAGAGATCATTCCCAAAATAACTACTTGTGATTTCTTGACATCCGTCTTTAACTCTTTGTGAGTCAGTTATATCCTCTTTAACACTAATTTATCTCTTTTCTGAATCGCAAGTCTCCCAAACCAATTTCTCGTTTATCTCCATTATCTGTTTTATTCTTCACATCTTAGCTCAATTGTTTTCATATGTCGCGTCTAATTTATCGCACTTGTCATTTGTTTCTCACTATCCAAGCTCTATACCTTTCGTACTGTCTACTCATTTCTATAATATCTGGGTCTCAGTTCGACACCAGCTGGGTCTCATTTCTACACTATACACGTCTAATTTCTACAATATCTGGGTCTCATTTCTACAATATACTTGTCTCAGTCCCACACCATCTGGATCTCATTTCTACACTATCTGCGTCTCGTTTCTACAATATCTGAGTCACATTCCAACAATATCTGGGTTTCAGTTTGACACCGACTGGGTCTCATCTTGATACTATCTACGTCTCATTTCAACAATATCCGGGTATCACTCCTATAATATCTGGGTTTCAGTTCGAAACCATCTGGGTGTCATTTCTAAACTATCTACGTCTCATTTCTACAATATCTGGGTATCATCCCTACACTATCTAGTTTTCACGTCTACACTATCTGCGTCTCATGTCTACAGTTTATGTGTAATTTCTCACTTTTTTGGGCATGGATTCTCCAAACTCAGAACCTCATTTATCTTCCACTCGACGACTAATTTCTCCCCCAGTCCATCCTCATTTGGCCCCAACCCATGCTCCACATTTACCTTCTCATACTCTGTTTTCCCATCCCAGGGATCATTTCACCTCTCATAGCATCATTCTCCTCTCCAAGCAGCTCACTCTCTTCACTGAATGTCTTGTTTCCATCAATGCCCCTCCTCTCTTTGTTTTGTTTCGATTTACTCGGGGTCTTACTTCTCTCCTCCCCGAGTGTCCTATCTCCTATTTCTATGACGAAGTCCGGCAGACTGTCCGAAATTTATCCCGGGGACAGTCACGACCACTTATTGACCTACAGTCTATCTTCATCGACTTTACACATCTCATCAATGTTTAGCTTCATCTTCTGCCTTTCGCTTTTATTCACATATTCCTCCTTTTCTGCCACATATCTAATGACATGACAAATATTAAATCCTGCTGTCAGTATCATATTTTTTTTGGTATTATCATCATCATTATTATTATCATCATTGGCTGAGGTTCTGTCTATGTATTCTGTTATTTCTCGTCATAATTAGTTTTAAGCTAGAAACGTTCTCTTCTTATCAACATGATCGCTCAATAACCTGTATAAAAAAAAACATAGCTACATGAGAGAAAACATTCGGGGTAATAAAAGAAAGAAGAAGCTTAAAGCAAGGCTTTGTCTGAAATACAAAGTTGCAAGCGAAAAACCAGTAGTGCGACGATAAAAAATAATAAACAATAGACAATAAACACTCGTATTATAATATAATTTCTAAGAAGCAAGAAAAACATAGATATGTGTTCACAGAAATTGTTAAAAATGACATTAAATGTAATTATTGAAAGAAATTGCAATATTTTATATAAATCAATCAGGTGCAGTCTCCACAGTGAAGGTTAGCTGTCACGAAGAGAGAAAATCAGAAATGAAGAAATAGTGGGAGTTATAGCCGTGCTAGATTTTATTTGAAGCCAGCAAGTCAAATGGTTTGACCATTTAACCGGGTTACCAACTAACAGTACACTACACGAAGCATTGGTGTACAGACCAAATGGAAGCAGAAGAAGATGCCGACCACTTAAGCGATGAACAGAGGGAATAGCAGAGTCTAAGGGACTCCTGATACATGAAGCCCATAAACAGACATTCTCCCATTGTTTATACTTATCCTCGACACCGCAAGGTACAAGAGGAACTAGATGTGATGATGACATGAGCGCTTTCTTTTCACTACTTAAAACCTACATGTAATAAACACTTATGTGCTCATTTAATGTCTTCCATATTTCTTTCTTTTTCAACACGTTTAACTTTCCTGTCACAAAATGGATAATCTTAGCCAAGTTCACCGTCTCAATGATTAATCGCACGGACACATTTAATGGGATATACAGAACAAGTAGAATCAGGAAATGTGCAAACCACAAATTATGTCCATTTGTTTTCACAAAACACACAAGAACCATAGCTTTAATGGAAGTAACATAAACACATAATTTGATACATTAAGTACGTATCTATATTCATTATTGTCACAAAAATAATCATGAATGCTACAGGGTGGAATTTTATTTCTTTTGTTCTTCTCAATTATCTTTCACAAGCAACCGATTTAAGCATCTCCCATCCATTCCATACTTGAGTTACGCATTTCAGACAGAATCTTCTTCTCACTCATTCGCTGTCATACCCAACGCTAATGATTATTAAAAAAAGCAGTGGTTAGTCTCAAGTTCATGACATCCTATACTGTTTCTGGAGTAAGGAAGGTTGTTGAGGCCATATATGTTTACGTTCATTGTCAAAGACTAAAATAGATAGGAGGGAAGACCACCCTGAATGAGTGGTCTACCTCAAGTAGATTAGAGGTAACCCAGTGCCCCAACATGAGGGCAGGGTAGGTGTAGGAAGTAGATAGGGAGGGGAACTGTAAACAGTTCTCTCATGAGACACGGAAGTGTCAACCAGAGAGTAAGCACTCTGGTCACAGTGTAATCACGCCAACATGATGGACACCAAGCACTAGAATAGAACTCAAGAGTAGACCACTACTCTAAGCATGTTGAATGATGTAGCACGCAAAAGCCGAAGTACGCACGAGGTCCTTCCGCGTACTGTGTAATCAGCACGCGGAGAATCATCAGACTGGGGACAGACTTCGTAGGGAACACATCACTTAGCGTCGATGCGTATTTCTTTAGGTGAGTAGATAGATTTAGCAGTAGGGCTAGGGACGACTAGTGATAGGAAATTCTGTGTATTCATGTGTGATGCATTAGAGACAGTTTTGTGCATTTATGTAATGTAAAGAGCCAGTGGCAATAAAATGTGTAATCAATTCCTCTCGTACGACTGACAAATCTTTTTGTGTGGAGAGAAGTTTATCCCATAATGCCTGTAGCATCGCTTGATGACAGGCTAGGATAAAAGTGGTGTCAGAAGTGTAGCTTGGACAATAGTTCAAGCTAAAACACTCACCCACGGCTCTAGAATAGTATTACTGTCAGTTTATCACAGGGTTTAATTTGTGTTAGTGTAAAATGGCGTGTGCAGACTAGAACAAGATGCGAGCTGTGCCCATCGTGACCGATTAACGTTTATTTTTGCTTATTGAAATGTTTTGTGCTTTATGAATATGTTTCCTTCTGATTTGTAAGTATTATTATTATAGTTTTGTATCATTTATTTCTACGATTAGTGATTTATTTATGAGTATTTATCAAACATGATTCACGGCGGAGCAATACACTAGAAATGAGCCGGCGACAATATCGATTTTTCCAATCTAAAAATAGCGCTGCGCCTGTGACGTATCGCGGTTGACAAACAGCTGCCCTACGCCATTTGCAATCAGCGACAGATTGTTTACAAATCGCCAAGCGGCTGCTCGCCTGAATCTCTGGCTTATATTGAATATTATTTGGTTATACAAGCTATTTATTGAATATATTTATTTATTTAAACATTATTATTACCTTTATATTTATTTCAAAGCGTTTATTTAATTATTTGTAGCCTTTTTCTATTTTCTACCGTCACGATGGCACTACTTTCTTTCTGCAAATAAGATTCCGTCTGCACAGCACTTTCATAAATTAAACAGCAATAGTTAGGGAACGCAGAAGACATTAGAACGAAGACAGGACAGTGACATTTACTATTAACTATACCACATTGTGTTGTCCGGGGGCATGTGATTGTAAATGTCAAACAAATGTCTAAAGTCATATGTCGTTTACAAATAGTTAATTATTGATGCTCTTGTAAACCAGGTATAACAAGAGCGGTGTGTAAGAGTAACGCAAGGTGTATGTCGAGGTGCCAAACGATTGTACCTGAGGTGCCAAACGAATGTACCTGATTGTTCTGGATTGCTGAGATGAGTATACCCAAATTATTTTGAATGCAATATAATTAATAATGCATCTCTTTTGCAGGGTGTAATCTGATAATATTTTTTGTACACAGGCATTTAAAAACTCAACATAGCTAATATACCTGAGTAAATATTTGAGTACCTATCAACTCTAGCTAATTATCCAACAACATGTCAACTTTAGCTGATTTCATACAAGCAGGCAAGGTATTAGGAGACACAGGTAAGGAATTAGAGCAATATGCTGATCAAAAATTTAGGGAAGTAAAAGATGCTGAGAGAGACGAACGTGCACGAGAAAGACAACATCAGAAGGAGATTGGAGAACAAGAAAGACAACACCAGAAGGAGATTGTAGAACTAGCTGAGATAACAAAACAAAAGGAATTAGAAATAAAACACAAAGAGGCACAATTAGCTGAAGAAACAAAACAGAAACAGTTAGAACATGATAAGGAGATTAAACAAAAAGAATTAGATTTAAAGCAAAAACAATTAGATCAGGAGAGAGAGTTAAAGCAAAGAGAGATAGATGAAATGGCAAGAGTAAAAGAAAAACAAATACAGGTTGAATCAGAGACACAGTTAAAGATGAAAGGTATGGAAGTAGAGTCACACTTAGAGATCTCCACTACAAAACTAAAGAGTCAGCAAGAAGAAAATAAACTTAATAAATACAAACATATTATTAAGCGATTCTGTAAAGAAGATTCCATATCAGCTTGGACAGAAAATGTTGAATATCAGCTTAAATACCATCAAGTATCAATCGATATGTGGGCCATGATCTACATGAAAAACCTCAGTGGGGAGCCCCTTAAAGTTATTGAATCAATACCAACTGATCTTAGATCTAACTATCAGTACATTCATGATAGGATAATGCAACATTTTTTACTTGATGCCCCTGGGTATCAAGTGCAGTTTTCTAACTTAAAGCCAAAACCAAGTGAGACCTTCATCGATTATGTCTCGAATGTCCAAAGCGTGCTGAATAGATGGCTTAGTGCAGCAAAAATAGGAAAGGACTATGAGAAACTTAAGAACTTAATAGCAATGGATAAAGTCATATCCACAGTCCCAACTCCTTTCGCTAAGTTCCTTCAGCAGTCAGACATCGAAACAATAGAGCAATTTGAGAAGAAAGGCTCCACATATTTTTCCTCGAATAGGGAAATTTTTAAAACATCAAGCATCGACTCTGAAATAGTCTCTTTTGTTAAGGACCAACCTAAAAGCTATCGTAGCAATAAAAAAACCTTTTCAGAGAGTCGACAAGAAAGATCAAAAATTGCCTAAATGTGTGTATTGCCAACTTTTTCATGATACTTACGCTATGTGTGATAAATCACCAAACTATCCGACACATCTTGAGATGGTCATTAAGAAACAACAAAACAAGAGAAATGCATACAGGCGTGCAATCAAATGTTTCTTCTGTTCTAGCTACGGGCATTATTCCAATAAGTGCCTAGGCCGCCAAAGAATGAAGGCCAACAATGCAATTTTGATTGATACATCTTCTGATAGTGGAAGTGAGACTGAGTGTGAGGTCGAGAATGAATTACCTGTTAATCAATCTGAAGATGTTTGTTGTGTAAACGATATTTTAATCTTTGACAGTTGTGAGCGATGTCACCAATTTCATGCAGACGGAAAATTAGAATGTGGACATACAGTACCATTCTCCACTGAGAGTGTAAATGCAGCATTAGCCTCCAGAGGCAATTTGGTGTTCCACAATGCATTGGTCAACGAAATACCATGCCAATGTTTGCTTGACAGTGGGAGCACTCTTATCGGTCTTAGAAAGGAACTGGTGAATCCAAATGATTATACAGGGGACTCAGTCAAATGCCGAACCTTTTCGGGTAATATTGAAATTTACCCGTTGGCAAGAGCCCGTATTAACACTCCTTTCCTTTCTGGTACCTTTACATGTGCTAATTTAGATAACCCTTGTACTGATTTAATTTTGGGATGCTTACCCCAAATGAAGCATTGCACTAACGAAGAAATAGCTGCATGGGAAAAATTAAAAGCAGCTAATGCAACAACCAGAGCAGATACTATTAAGCATCAAGACACACTACAGGAAGAAAGACTACTGTTGCTATCACCAACTAGCACGGATGATACCACCAGACAAAACTTCATAGACCAGCAAAAAGCTGATCCGAGTGTGTCTCCATATCTAAAACTATTAAAAGAAAAAGCCAAAGTAACAAAAAACGCATCATGGTTCTTTAGACTTAATAATGGTATTCTTACTCGTTATTATACAACTGGCAACCATGAGATTCAGCAAACGGTGTTACCTGTACAACACCGCCTAACTGTGTTAAAGATTGCACACGAGTCACCGTTTGCTGGTCACCTTGCATACGACAAAACCAGGGCCAGAATTCAGGCTCATTTTTATTGGCCAGGTTTTTGTAATGACATAAAAGTATTTTGTCGTTCATGTAATGTCTGTCAACAACTAGTACGTAAGGGTAAACATCCTACAGCTGAAGTACAACCTTCAACACTGGCCTCTAGGCCATTTGAGAGTGTGGCGGTAGATATTGTTGGACCCCTGAACCAGGTGTCCAGCAAAGGAAATCGCTTCATCTTAACGCTAGTAGACCTATGTTCAAGGTGGGTTGAGGCAGTAGCTTTGAAATAAATCACCTCCAAAGATATTGCCAATGTATTTCTACATTTGTTCTCACGATTCGGATTTCCACGTACCATCTTATCCGACCGTGAAACCCAATTCATATCGGCTGCAACGCAAGCCCTTACGAAAATGTTAGGAATTAAACAGCATTTTACAACAGCTTATCATCCAGCCAGCAATGGAATAGTAGAGAAAATTAACGGAGACCTGAAGCATATGCTGGCTAAGGTGACAGCAGAAAACCCAGCTGATTGGGATATACTGTTGCCAACAGTGCTGTTCGCCTATCGGGAGATTCCCCATTCAAGCACGGGTTTCTCACCGTTTGAATTAGTATACGGGGCTAACCCACGTGGACCCCTAACAATTTACCATCAGTTAGTAACTAATGCGATTGAAATTCCAAACCCTAAAACACCTTATGAGATGGTAACAGAAACACGAGATAAAATTATGAAATCGTGTATCATAGCTAAGGCAGCTTTGGAGAGGAAGGGTCAAATCTACCGCCAATACGCAAATAGAGGTGCGAGGACTATTAATCTTGAACCAGATCAAGACATACTGCTTTTACTCCCAGACAAACGGAATTTATTATTGACCTCATGGCAAGGGCCATTCAAAGTGGTACGAAAAATTTCAGATGTCGATTATGAAATATCGATAAACGGACACTTAAAGATATTTCATATCAACATGTTGAAACCCTACTTTTCACGACAAGAGACAGAACTAGAGACAGACGAACACAATGCACCCACACCTATTGATAAGACGACGGACATACACAACGCAACTACACTAGTTAGCGAGACTGGCAAAGCCGACAATATGCATACACCTAGTGAGCATACAGAAAACGCACTTAGCATCACCACCGTACTGAATCAGGTAGACGACGACGGGATGGAACTACCTGTTCCAATTGTAGACAAGACTGCGACATTAGATTGTATACGGTTAGAACCGGGACTAACAGAAGAACAACGACGACAGACAATAGAATTAGTGACGGAATATGAGGATATATTTTCCGACATTCCAGGTAGGACGGACAGGATCGAGCACTCCATCCTTCTTTCGGACTCTAAACCTATCAAATGCAGGCCGTACTCTATCCCACTTAGCTACAGAGAAAGTCTAAATAAGGAAATTCTTAATTTAGAAGCTAGTGGAATCATCCAGAAATCTACATCTGAGTACTCCTTTCCAATCGTCTTGGTCAAGAAAAAAAGACTCCACAATTCGTCTCTGTGTGGACTATAGAAAACTCAACAATGTCACTAAGATCGACGCAGAACCAATTCCTTCCTGCGAAGATCTTATCCTTGACATGTCCACCTCCAAGATCTTCTCTAAATTAGACCTTACTAAGGGATATTGGCAGGTCCCTATGCAGACTCAATCCATCCATCTTACTGCATTCTCAACACCTTTAGGTCTTTATGAGTGGCGGTTTCTTCCTTTCGGACTTCGTAACAATCCTGCCACTTTCGTACGCCTAACTAGAGATTTACTACATGGAGTGACGAATACGGTGACATATATAGATGATATTTGTGTCCATACAGACGACTGGACAACACACTTACTGAAACTAAGACATGTCTTCGATAGGTTGCGACTCTTCGGTCTCACTGTCAAACCGAGCAAAGTTGAACTGGGCCTACAAGAAATTGATTTTTTGGGTCATGTCATTTCACAGGGACAACTAAAAACTGACAGTAGAATTGTTACTAAAATTATGAACCTGACCATGCCTACAACAAAGAAGCAGGTCAGGAGCCTTTTGGGTTTAGTAAATTATTATAGGAAGTTCATACCGAACTTAGCTGAAATCACAAGTGTATTTTCAAATGTTTTGAAAGCATCAGTAAAATTAGATGTCAAAGATGCATTATTAATTTCTGCTTTGTCAAAATTGAAACTCCTATTTAGTAATGTACCAATCCTGCGTTTGCCTAATCCTAGGCTCGTTTATTATCTTAGGACAGATGCCAGCAGGATTTCCATTGCTGCAGTACTAGGCCAGTTCTACGATGGCATCTTCCATCCAATTTGCTACGTGAGCCGCAAGATCACACCTGCTGAGTCCAAATACTCCATATCAGAGTTGGAAGCCCTAAGTGTCATCTATTCAGTAAGGAAGTTACATCGATTTCTAGCGGGTAATCACTTCGTAGTACAGAACGACAACTCCCCAATCACGGTCATACAAAGTGGGGTGCATCGCAATGACCGCATCTACGGGTGGTCGTTAATATTACAAAATTATACTTTTAGTATAGAGCATATTAAGGGTAGGGACAACATTCTGGCTGATACCCTTAGTCGACCATCTGAGGTAGAAATACCTGATACTCCACATGAAGATGGAGTCTAAGATATGTAATTTAGTACACTTAGAATATCCTGTGTAAAATATCCTATGTAATACATAGACATCATGATCAGGACTGTGTGCTAAGAACAGTGAACTACCATGTGTCAATAGACAGCAGAATAAGAACTGTGCTCCAAGAACAAGTGAATCACTGTGTGGACATAGACAGCTCGTTACTTACTATGCTACATTTGTGTTCCGGTGAATCACCTGTGTTAATCATGGAAGAACAGTGTCAGCACAATGCATAAATAACAGACACGAATATACATGTATACGACACCAGCGGACTCTACGAGTGGAAGAATATCCATAAGACACAAGTATGACTGTGTAGTTTAATTTAATATACCCAGGACAATTGTCGGCTCCGTGGCCGAGTGGTTAGCAGCTTTCTCCGCTAACCCCGAATACTCTCGTCACGTGACGCGACGAGAATTAGCAGTGGTTCGAATCGCAAAAGTGACTTATGAGAGTATGGAGCCGGTCGCTCAGAAAGTCGTGGCGTGCTGATGAGCGTAACCTAGCCTAGGAATCAACATACAGCTGAAAGATGCTGGTGTTGACCGCAATATCCTGAAACAGGATGGAAACGCGGAAAAAAAAAAATGGCAACCACTAACCTGGGGTATTTAAATACCATGTATATATATTTATTTATTGTGATATGTATTATAACATGTTTTTAATATAGTGATAAATTATAGTTAGATTAGTTACTTTAATATAGATTTAGATTAGATTTAGGGAATATAATAGATTTGATTTTTTGTAGTTTAGATAAATCACTAATTTACCCACTTACTTAGGATAGTACTTTAAATTTAATAATAGCTAATTAAAGACGAGGATAAAAAGTTAAGATAGGAACAGTACCAGTTAGTACATTTCATTTCACATTATTTCATTCCATCTTGATAAACACTTTAACAACCTCATCATTTAGAATTAAAAGTAGTTTATACCTTATAGGATAAAAGGATTATACATTTCACCATGTATACTAAAATTATTAATCATATTTTTTCATGTAGACATTAAAACATTTTTTTTAATAATAACCCATTATTTATAATTTTGTTATATTTCACATTACTCATTTCAGAAAGGTACATAACTCATCGCACATCATTTTCATTTTTTTAGTTAGTTAGAATACTTCCCTTAAATTAGGTTAATTTTGTGCAACAAATTAAAATATATATAGTTATAGAATTACTATTAGTATTTCAGAAGAATGTAGTGTTTAGTATTATAAGGATACAAACTATCAACCCTATTTCATCCATGTAAATATTTTATAAATACATGACGAGTGCAGTAAGTTACGCACCGTCATTAAGCTCAACTCTTTTCAAACTGAGCCAAACTTTACAGTGTCACTTCAAGGTTTTTAAATAACTGGGAGGATAAAAGATGTTTCACAGAAGTGTGAAAGTAAGAGAAAATGGAAAATATACAATGGAGAGTTAGGACAACCAGCGGATTTGTTCTACCGCTCAACGCGACTTTTTATTATTTGTCTGCGTCAAGCGTTTGCTTTCAATGTTGAGATATACTGTCTCGAATGTGTTGTGTGTAGTTTAGTGTATACCTTAGAAAAAGTATTTTAGGTCTCATAAGAAGGAAATGTTGTCACGAATTAGTGGTATACACTTGTTTGTGGTCACATTTAACCGAATTATGGCACTTGAAAACTAACTTGCATACAAATTATAGACAGACACACATGTTAGAAGGTAAATTATAATAGTAGTTACATCTAAACACGCAAACAATCAGAAAAACAAACATGTAAAGTGCATACAATTGTTAGAACAAGGGAGATAACTCCGGGTCAGGGGACACAATAGACAGCGAAACACTAAATTAACAGTGAAAGATAACTTTACACGCGGAAGCGAGATAGGTAAAGCCTGTCGCACACAGCTTGTGCAAGGGTTGTTTAATATTATATGGGGGACATGAAGCAATTCGTGTGTTGATCCTAAGAAAATCAACTTTGTATGGGTAGTAAGTTAATTTACTATTTGAGGGCAGGTCTTATAAGACAATGGTCCGGTTCAGACAAACCTCTAATGAATATAATATTGCGATTGAGAAGAGGGCTCACGCCAACCAGACAAGTTTGTGGCGATCACCAGTAGCCAAGTAAAGTAATACTACATTGTGACAATAGTCAGTAGAGGTCTATTGAGTTACCCAGAACCAAGTTATCAGTAGTCTTTGACAAAAAATTAGATACACTAATTTTTAGAAATCTCTTGCGTCACAACCAGGAGTCAAAGTTTGTAACGCAACACAGGAGGGGAGGGTGTGTGTCAAAGACTAAAATAGATAGGAGGGAAGACCACCCTGAATGAGTGGTCTACCTCAAGTAGATTAGAGGTAACCCAGTGCCCCAACATGAGGGCAGGGTAGGTGTAGGAAGTAGATAGGGAGGGGAACTGTAAACAGTTCTCTCATGAGACACGGAAGTGTCAACCAGAGAGTAAGCACTCTGGTCACGGTGTAATCACGCCAACATGATGGACACCAAGCACTAGAATAGAACTCAAGAGTAGACTACTACTCTAAGCGTGTTGAATGATGTAGCACGCAAAAGCCGAAGTACGCACGAGGTCCTTCCGCGTACTGTGTAATCAGCACGCGGAGAATCATCAGACTGGGGACAGACTTCGTAGGGAACACATCGCTTAGCGTCGATGCGTATTTCTTTAGATGAGTAGATAGATTTAGCAGTAGGGCTAGGGACGACTAGTGATAGGAAATTATGTGTATTCATGTGTGATGCATTAGAGACAGTTTTGTGCATTTATGTAATGTAAAGAGCCAGTGGCAATAAAATGTGTAATCAATTCCTCTCGTACGACTGACAAATCTTTTTGTGTGGTGCGAGAGAAGTTTATCCCATAATGCCTGTAGCATCGCTTGATGACATTCATTACCGTAAGTCGGATAGTCCTGTAATAGTCGCCCGACCGTTGTTGAATTATTACCACGTTGACAGGTCAGAAACATTGAAATCTGTCTTTTTATCAAGACAGGAATCTGATACCTCCGTGAGAAAAAAATATCATGGCTGATTGAAGGGCCACACGTCCTTTATGAAATCGAATTAATGTCTGTAAATATATTTATTCATGTTATGTGTATTGCCTCAGGAATGATTCAGAGATTGACATCCTCCTCTTGTCATCTGAAGTAGATCGAACCATTAATGCATCGTTTCACACCGGGATGGTGCTTGAATCAGATCAATCAATCAATCAAGAACACACTTTACTAAGAATAAAAAGCAACATCTCAGAAGAACATGACATTTTTGTTAGTTGCATATCCTTTTAAAGGACGTTGCAGTCAACCCCAGCATTTGTTGACTGTTTCTTTGTTATTGGTAAGTTTACATTCAGTAGTTTGGTATTTCTTTCTGTACGACCGGTTGTCATACCATTGTGTGAAAACCAAAACAATGCGGCCTGCTGCCAATTCACCTGCAGCTGTGTTTCGAACGTGGTATGTGGGATTACGAATTGCGCCCGTAACCCATTTGCCACAGAACCCGTATTTCATGTAGTTCTTCAAAAGCTCTGATATGAAGTTTCTGTACATGTCTCCATTACACATTTGTCACCTGTTTTATCTTCTTTCCACGAAAGACATGTGATTGTTTCCCCTTGTCTTTGACTGCTTTGTGCCACCGTCTTAAAAAAAAACCAAAAAACTGTACAAGCTATCACATCAAATCGGTGTCATGTCCCTGGTCATGTCTGTCACGGATGTCATCGTCAGCATACTTCGGGTTACGTTACACTGTTTCATGAAGCCTGTGACAAGCACACTCCATTTCGGTAGGCATCGGTGTTTTTTTTTTTTTTCGAGTTTGCTTTCCCCAGCTTTTGTTACATCCCCCAGTCTTGATACATAGCAGCTGGTTTGTGCATCCCTTCGTCTGGTGCTCTACCTCAGATCCTGTCCGTGCTGGGAGACCGCACACGTAGCTATGTTACCGCTGGCAATAGGTCTTGTTCTCTTCGGAAGGTGGTGGGGGGAGCATGGAGGTGGCCGGGAGAGGATTTAACTGGAACACGCAAGCTCCTCTACAATACTACACTTATGCGTCCACTACCCCGTATGGACAACAATACCTTCGGTTTAATATGATTGCTTTTGCGCCTGACTCATGATCACACGACTATCATGCTGAACTGGTGATGGGCTCTAACTATAACTTCTCTTTAAAGTTGAACCGGGTAGGGGTAATGGTGAAGTCGAATTGAATCATCTACCATTTCAAGGTGGAGACACAACCATGGAGTTTTGACAAGTTTATCATGTTCATCCCCTACCACAAGTAGACATTGTTTATAAAGACGTAATTTGTGTGTTCCATAATTTCGTTTGCCGTCACCTGTTGAACGGGTAATGGTAGTCCCATCGGGTAAACGTAGTCTCAAAGCAGATGCTGCCACTGGTATGTACAATTTTCGCTCTTAACATATACTAGGCTATGAAAGATGGTAAGTTCCTTTCCTTGGCCTTTTTCCTTCCCAGACAATTAGTTGGAACAGGTAAAACAAAAACGTAATGGATTGGAGAAGTTAGTGACAACTGGTAAGATCGAAGGGAACAGACCAAGAGGATGACCGAGAAGTAAATACCTGGATGGCTTGACTACATGGCATGGTCGAGACAGGAACACTGAGCTGATCCACGACTCTGGTGATCGAGTGAAATTGCAAGTCATGACCGCCCACGCTTTCCGGCATGCCACATGATTGATTGATTGTAAAACAAATTAATGCATTGTTGTACATATTTTACATGGCAGATCGACACGAGGAGCTGTACTGTTTGGAGACAAATTAATCCATTCACATTATGAATTGAACCCACACCTCTGTCTTGGTAAACGAACATACAAACTACTACGCAACTTCTTTTTGAGCTGTTAACAATGCATATGTATAGTGATCATGCTATGACTCGAACATTGAAACATACAAGAGAGCGACAGATGTTCACGTTATGAGACTTATGTCGTATATTATACAACACATAGTGTTAAACGAACTGACACTCGATGGTTTATTTAGTTAATTGACAGCCAGCCGCCTTTACTTTCCGGAAAATGTCCTGGTAAACATTCTAGACAAGGTCGACGTGGTTATCATCATCGTGTACCATGCCCATAAGCGTGAGCGGTCATGTTTCGCCATCTCATACAATCACCATAGTCGTGGATCAATTCCGTGTGTTAGTCTCTACAATGCCACGTGGCCAGCCAGATAGATATACACGTCTCTGCCTTCAACTTGCTCTTGTACCCTCATTCTTACCAGCTATCACCAAGTTCTCAAGTGTATTTCTTTTTATAACGTGTGCAGCATTTGTTCATTGTATACACCTAATGTCTATATGACTACCTTGGCATCTGTAAAGAAGGTCATAATCATTATGTGTCATGCCGATAAACGTGGGCGGTAATGTGTTGCATCTAACACGATCACCATAGTCCTGGATAATTTTCGTATTTCCCTCTTCCTAGTGACGACCATATTCTGTGTCTTCTTACAATTTAATTCTAACCCTAGTTGTTCACTGTGAGGAGCAACCGCATCCGTATAGGGAAACAAGATCTGGAAACATTACAAATCCCTGTATCACAGCTTTCTTAATAGGCTTAGTTTAGTTTAGTTTAGTCGATGGATCAACATCACTGCACACGGGTGCAACCCATAAGTGCTCAGTTCTCCTCCTAACTCAAAACTGAGTCTGGAGAAACTCAGCTCAGTGCACGAACTCCGTAGCACCGGCGAGGAACCTGAATGTTGTTGGTTGTTATTGGCCTACTTTATTATAAATCTTTATGGCAGCTTGTTGTCTAAGGTCTTTCTCATCAATGTGTAGATCTGCAAGCATCGTCATCATGTTGACATGTCTTACTTTATCAGAATCCTTTGTGTAGTCAATAACACCAAGATGTAAGTCTTTATTTACTTTATAGAACGTTCAATTAATGTTCACGGCATATAAAACGCATTTACTGTACCCTTGCCTTCTAAGAACCCACATTGTTCTACTTCTATTTCGGGTTTTATTTCGGGTTGTGATGTTGTCTGGACCCGAGGTCTTGTTAGTTTTCATATGGTTAAGAGCATACTGAAATTCCATCTTTAAAATTATTCCAAATATCAGACTGTTTTTCTCCTCCATCATCATAAAGGTCTTTCACACAATCTAACCATGCATGTAAAATCTTATCTTTATTTTTTATTAGTGGTGTAATTTATTCTTGGGTGCATTATTTGGTATCCCGGGTGTTGTGTTTGTTTTCTATTTCTTTGCAATTTTCCTCAAGCCATGCTTTTTTTGTGCCTCTTTGCACAGTTTCTTAATTGTGTTCATGAATCTCTTCATATTTTTCATGGGTATTTTTTGTTATTTCTTCTTATTCCATGAGTTTTGAGATGTCTTCTGTCATGCATTTCTTACGTGTTGATTTCCAACTTTAGCATTAAAGTCACCCATTATGATATTCAATTCTGAATGTTTGCATTTCTTGGTCCGTTGTTGGTGCATAAACATGTATGCTGTTGATAGCGAAAGGTCTTCCACATAACTTTACTAGTAGTATTCTGTCTAAGACAGTCAAATATCCTTTGATCCATTTTGATCTATCTATAGCCATTATATTTGCTACCCCTCGCTATTTCTTTCTCTCCACCAGAATGGAATATGCAATGTTACTCGGATGTTATAATGCAAATTCCTTTCCATCTGGTCTTACATATACCTAACATGTTAATATTTAGTCTTCTAATTTCATTCTTAATGTTATCACATGTTCACCCCCACTTTCAATGCTGATATGTTATTGCACTCAGTCGCTTGCTGGCGATCAGGAGTCACCTCGTACACATGACAACCCCTACCAGGCGAGGCTGCTCGTAAAGAAAATAGTTCATAGCAATTAAAGAAGAACAAAATTATGCCTCGATGAGTTTCAAACATATGACCACCGAACCAACAATAAAACATATCATCATTATCATGTGACATGACGGTAAGCGTTTGTCGCCCATGTTTCGTCATCTTACATGATCACAAGAGTCGTGGATCAGCTCCATGTTCTTGTTCCGATCATGCCATGTAGTCAAGCCATCTAGATATTTACTTCTTCGCCTTCCCTTTGTTCTTTTCCCCTCAATCTTGCCGATTGTCACCAAGGTCTCTAGTTTATTTCTTCTCATAACATGCCCAAAAAAGTTTGACTGTCTACGTCTAAATTCTCTAGTAACTTTAAGGTTTACATTTGCCTCTTGTAGGGTTTGCTCATTGGTTTTTCTGTCTCTCCATGGTATTCTCTGCATTTTCCTCAGAACCCAGATTTTCACTGCCATTAGATGTTTTTAGCTAGTCTGCTCTTCATGTGTTTTATTAAAGAATAATGAAATATATAGATACCGGTTAGTTTTACGTGTCTTGGACACAGACTAGGGATTCTCTTTTGCAATATAGCGTTCTTCCTGTCCCGACCTTTAATGATGAGCTTAAATGCTCTCTTTACAAATTCTGAGGATAAACTATTCGCCGCAAGGATGCATCCGAACTGTGGCTTCTTCATTTAAAGCGACACAGAGAGTATGGTTTTCTAAGTGATATTTATCCGTGGCCTTTTATCCGATAGCTCGATTGACCTGCAATATAGTTGGTACTATAAATGGATGATGTGATGACAAAAAATATAATTAAGACAGAAAGGCAGACAGACAGACAGACAGACAGACAGACAGACAGACAGACAGACAGACAGACAGACAGACAGACAGACAGACAGACAGACAGACAGACAGACAGACAGACAGACAGACAGACGGACGGACGGACGGACGGACGGACGGACGGACGGACGGACGGACGGACGGGCGGGAGGGCGGGTGGGCAGGCAGGCAGGCAGAGACAGAAGAGAGAAGAGAGAAGAGATAAGAGAGAAAGAGAGAAAGAGAGAAAGAGAGAAAGAGAGAAAGAGAGAAAGAGAGAGAGAGATCTACATATGTCGTAGCATGCTAACTACTTTTAAAGTTGAGGTGTCCGAGCCACTGTCTATCTACCTCAGTAAAACCTGGGAAGATTGATAATGCGTATCAATATGTAAATAAAAAGTTTAAGATGCCCAGGAGGTGCTAAATGAATTAGACCTGACCTCCAGACAAAACCAAATCGTAAATTGGCTAAGTCAAGGTTTCAAATTCCCTAGGGAAGACTTACAAAGAATGGAGCAGACGCACATTTAAGACATTTAATTACAACAGAATCGAAAAATACATTGGGGATAGAAACTAAATATAACTGAAATAACTTAACATACTATTTAGATTTTTACTGTCTCGTGGCAGACATGATCAATTCGTGTAATCACGTGTAACAACAGCAGTCAAAGGTGCAAGAAAACGCGGGAATAGAATATAGCATGCAGCTGGTTAAAAAAAAAAAAGAGTATGATAACGCCAATGCAAACAACAAACCAGCATGTACGAGGAACAGTCATTAGTAAACAGGAATTTTATTATAAAATCCAGAGGCAGTGGAATATATTATTTCAGAGCACAAACGTTGCTTAGGAAATAACCCATATAGGGGTCGTGAGGATCTAGCAGTTTACGCATGTGCAACAGCGATTACAAAATGGCTACCCCACTGTTGACTTGCATCTGGAAAAAAAGAGACGTTATTCCTATTGTGTTATCATGGTGTGTGAAACCTTGTGAAATCTACTGGAAAATGCTGGTTTAGCGTGAATTCAATTGTTTGAGTCAGTGGGGGGAGGGAGTGTAAGGATGGGTAGAAAGATTTCAAAATGGAAGATAAAACGACATTGATGAATCACGTTGTAGGAGTCCTTCAAGTATGGCATCTGACTCAGTGAAACGACAGATCTACGAGCATGTCCATGACAACAGACGACTTACCATTAATGAAATAGACTTGAATTTTAGCAATGAGTCATGGTGCTGCGTAAACATCTCTCCACGATGACCTCGTTTATAGGAAAGTGTGAAACAAATGGTTCCCTGGATGTCTTTCCAATGATCACAAAGTAGGTAGACCAAGTGTGTTGCCAGGCAGGGGAGATTATTTTCATAAAATAACACACAGATTTTCTGGTTCGCAGCAAATACAAATTGTATTCGTTTAATTCGTATAACTAAATGACTTCCCTTCGTATGAGTGAGATCTGAACTAATATAACTACGTTATCTCTAATGCTAATAATTGAAATAAAACGTGCTAAGACACTCAACCATGTACTTAATACAGAAATGTTAACTTGATTGGGCCGACTTCCGTGATATTTACCGTCCACACACAGCCATGCAAGATTTCACGTTCAGATTATATTAGCTAAAGTGCGGACCGTTCAGTGGCCAGCTAACATTTTTTGAACTAACCATCCGGTTCACAAACACGCATGCCTTTATTATATAATAAACTATGTCTGTGACATTTCCTATACTACCAATTGTTCCCACCTGCTACAGTGTTGAAAGGTCAGTGTGTGTTTGGATATGTTTAAGTACCCGTCAAGGAAGGCCATGTTTGTGTGTCGTAAATAATTAAAAAAAATTAGTTGCATATTCTTTACAGGACGTTGCAGTCAACACGAGTATTTTTTGCTGTTGCGACCTCTTGATAAGTTTACGTTCAGCAGTTTGCCATTGCTTTCTGAACGACCGGCACCCATACCATTTCCAAGGCCGTCTGCTGCCAAATCACCCGCAGCTGTATTTCGAACGCGGGTATGCGGGATCACGAACTGCGTCCGTAACGTCTTCGCCTCGGAGCGGCCAGCGTAAGTATTACTAGGTCAATATACTAAAAGCGTGCACATTTCCCGTAACAAACGATGTGTGCGAAACTTAGTGACTTCACGCATGAGCTGAAAAGTTCTTACCGCCTTTAAATATGAAATAAAGAAGTGTCTTAAAAATTCATTCATTGTCAAGGAAAATAAACAGATTTGAGGAATAAAAACTCGATATTGGAGAGTATTGATTTTTCAATTTAGGAGGTGTTTCAGGGTAACGGGGGTGAGTTGAATACTGGAAGAGAACATTTACGCATAAGAGAAATAGAGGTAGAGCGTCTGTCTTATAACATACCTGTGGACATACTGTAATAAGCGCAAGGTTATGTACACGGCAAGCAAATTCGTAATAATATTATAGGGTTTGTTTAACTATGTATCGTATTTTACTGGGAATATGGCTGGTTGGTTGTTTATTTATAGGATGTCACCTTTTTTCAATTATTACTATCGTTATCACATGCATATACTTCCCCTTCTTACATCACCACTATACGCGTGTTGATTAAGCGAAAAAACTACTGAACGCCTTCTTTTGGATTGCTATCTCTACAGCGATCTAAGATCAATATGAATGAAATAAAATCGAAACTCCAAGCTGTGTAGGGATGCACTAAAAGAATCTACACGGTGTTAGAGGTTCGTTGGAGCCTATCGCCAATGTGGAGATGACACTGTATAACTATTATAGTGATGAATATGACGCTTATAATGAGGATGATGATGACGATGATCTATAGAACTAAAGAAAAGCCTCATAAAATTGTCGACTTCATCTTGAACACTCGCCCGAAGGCGTAACCATTATAAAAATCGATCGCAAGAAATATCATAATTGAGCATAACAGGTGATTCTGTTTCGTATCAGACTATGACACAACAGACTAGACAGCCACTTTGGCAGACAGCTATTTGTCCATCTACCCATATAGACAAATGGACTCCAAGAACAGACAGCCGAATATATCCTTAATGAGTGTCATGTGTTCTGTCAATATCGGACTGGATCTCAACCGGAAAAAGATTATACACCTGCACAAAGGCATATTGAGTTCGAACATATTGTAATGACGGCAAAATACATGTATCTTGTGTAGAGATTATTATAATAACAGTTAACGAGGAAAATTAAGATTAACAATGTCTTATGATTTAAGCTGCTAACTTGTGTCGTTATTTTCTTCTTCTTAAAGGCCATGCCATATGACGTTCGATCCCGTAAACAGCCTTCGGTCTCGTGAACTGACAGTAGTTTCTGTTACCGATGTTCTTCGCTCCATCGACCTGAAGCTTTCCTGTTGTCACGACATATTACAGCAGTGGTTCTCAACCTTTTTTGGCCCATGCCCCTTTACCATATGTTCAGAACGTCATTCCCCCCCCCCCCCTTTTCGAATTTCCTCCCTATAAATTCCCCACCCTTACACAGTATACATAAAATGGAAGCTAAATTTAATAACACATATTAGAACAAGTCTAGACATCTACATAAAACGTGATTTGCGGGTCTTCATTAGGGCGAGAAGTACAGAACCGTAAATTTTAGAGGGGAAAACAATATCAAGTAACTGGTTCTTGTATTAATACGATCTTGAAATACTCTTAATTCCCTCCCTCCTTGGAAACCCTAAAATTCCCCCCTGGGGGTGGGGGGGGGGGAAAGGGAATTCCCCACCGGTTGAGAACCACTGTACTACAGCTTTTCACCTCTCATGACATACCCCTCGCCTGTAGCTTTCTTGTCGTCACGACATACCACGGCTTTTCTTCTCTCATGACATACCACTCGCCTATTGCTTTCTTGTCGTCACGACATACCCTGGCTTTCCTCCTCTCACAACATACCCCGGCGTTCCTCCTCTCATGACACACTCAAATCATTTTGACTGTCTTCTTCTGATGCGAGTATTGCTATAGTATCACAATTGCTTAATTCCCCGAAATCATGACAACACAGTGGTTGGTGCAGTTATCTTCCAAGATAGTTGTCCTGACATCGACTACATCGACTACCCAGACTCATGGCTGGTTGTCTGGATGGCTGTGAATCACCTGGAAGACCCAATTAATGTTTAACTCTTAGTGCGGATACCATGCCGGTCGAGTCGTCTCAACAATGAAAATGTTTGCATCTTTTGCAGGTGACATTGGTCTAGAGATTATTCTACCTATCCGGAACAAAAGTACTATCCCCGCGGGAATCATATTGCAGACCTCTTCTCCTCTCCGCACCCAGAAATCAACTGAACGAGCAGGGTTGAAACTCTAACTTTACATCAATGGAAACGCATGGTATGATATGACTTAGAACTGCCTGAGATGAGGCCTAAATTGGTAATGTGTCCGATACAGCTTTTGGATATTTCATTGCCAAC